>JANVCC010000076.1:13560814-13610033 GCA_025345505.1 Todiramphus chloris collaris | reverse complement strand
GGGGGGGGGGGGGGGAATAAATTAAAAAAATTCCTATATCCCCTTCTTTGGAGTTTGTAAAGTTTATATTTCAGGTAAAACAAACCTGCAGGAGGACCACACCGACACTGTTCATAGAGCCTGAAGGGATTTGGAGACTATGTGCAAAGCATTGTGCTTTGTGACTTGGGTTAATCTCTCCCAAAGTTTCACTTTAATTGAACTACACAGTAAAGCAGGAAAAAAAAAAAAGGAAGAAGAAAAAACCCCAAAATATAGGTCATGAAACTGCATTATTAATAATGCCATTTGTTCACAGAAATAACCTAAGAGTTAGTTGGAAAAGTTGATGGTTCTCAAATCAGGTTATACTGACATTAACATAAGTTTCACTAAATTCACCAATCCACAAGTATCCACAAGCAGAAGTAAAGGCTGGAGGCCATCTAGGGCACAGTGATCATGAGTTGATTGAGTTTCAATCCTCAGGGCAACAAGGAGAGGGGTTAGCAAAACTGCCACCTTGGGCTTCCGGAGGGCAAACTTTGACTTGTCCAGGAGATTGATTGACAAAGTCCCTTGGGAGGCTGTGCTGAAGGATACAGGAGTCCAGCAAGGCTGGACATACTTCAAGAGCGTACTCTTAAAGGCACAGGAGCAGGCTGTCCCTACCTGACAAAAAACAAGCAGGTGGGGAAAGAGACCAGCCTGGCTAAATAGGGACCTTTGGTGGACCTCAAAAGCAAAAGGAGAGTCTATGACTTTCGGAAGAGAGGACAGGTCTCTTATGTAGACTATAAAGATGCAGTGAAGCAATGCAGGGAGAAGATTAGGAGGGCCAAAGTGCAGCTAGAGCTTGACCTTGCTAAGGCTGTTAAGGATTATAAACAATGTTTCTATAAATACATTAACGACAAAAGGAGAATTAGGGAAAATCTCCATCGCTTATTGGATGCAGAGGGAAACTTAGTAACAAAGGAGGAGGAGAAGGTTGAGGTGCTTAATGCCTACTTTGCCTCAGTCTTCAGTAGTGGAATGAACTATACCCTGGACATCCAGCCTCATAAGCTGGGAGACAGGGAGGAAAGCAGAATGAGGTTATCATGATTAAAGAGGAGGTGGTCAGGGACCTTCTACGCCACTTGGATGCATGCAAATGTATGGGACCAGATGGGTTACAACCAAGGATGCTGAAAGAGCTGGCGGATGTGCTTGTCAAGCCACTTTCCATTATTTATCTGAAGCCCTGGCTAACTGGGGAGGTCCCAATGGACTGGAGGTTAGCAAATGTGATGCTCATCTACAAGAAAGGCAGAAAGGAGGATCCAAGTAACTATAGACCTGTCAGTCTGACCTCGGTACCAGGGAAGGTCATGGAGCAGATCATCTTGAGTGCTCTTACAAGCCATATAGAGGGCAACCAGCCGATCAGGGTAAGTCAGCATGGGTTTAGGAAAGGCAGATCTTGCCTGATGAACCTGATCTTCTATGACAAGATGACCTGACTACTGGACAAGGGAAAGGCTGTGGATGTGGTCTACCTGGACTTCCAAAAAGCATTTCACACTGTTCCCCATAGATTTCTAATGGAAAAACTGGCTGCTCATGGCCTGGATGAGAACACGATCTGCTGGATCAAGCACTGGCTGGACAGATGGGTCCAGAGAGTAGTGGCCAATGGTACTAAATCCAGCTGGTGGCAGGTCACAAGCGGTGTTCCTCAGGGCTCAGTGATGGGACTGTTTCTATTTAACATCTTTATTAATGATCTTGACGAGGACATAGAGTCTACCATCAGTAAATTCACAGATGACACCAAGTTAGGCAGGTGTGTCAATCTGTGTGAGGATAGGGCGGCTTTCCAGAGAGACTGGGATAGACTGGATCGCTGGGCCACTGCTAATGGCATGAGTTTCAACAAGGCCAAGTGCCAGGTCCTGCACTTGGGCCACAACAACCCCATGGAACGCTACAGGCTTGGGGCAGTGTGGTTGGAGAGCTGTCTGGCGGAGAGGGATCTGTGGGTTATAATAGACAGGCGAATGACCATGAGCCAGCAGTGTGCCCAGGTGGCAAAGAAGGCCAAGGGCATCCTGGCCTGGATCAGAAACAGTGTGAGCAGCAGGAGCAGGGAGGGGATTGTCCCCCTGTACTCAGCACTGGGGAGGCCTCCCCTCGAGTGCTGTGTCCAGTTTGGGGCACCTCAGTACAAGAGAGATATCGAGGGGCTGGAGCAGGTGCAGAGGAGGGCAACGAAGCTGGGCAAGGGATTGGAGAAGAGATCATATGAGGATCGTTTGAAGGAGCTGAGTCTGTTTAGTTTGAGGAAGAGGAGGCTGAGGGGAGCCCTCATCACTCTCTACAACTCCCTGAAAGGACATTGTAGAGAGGCTGGTGCTGGTCTCTTCTCTCAGGTAATTAGTGACAGAACCAGAGGGAACGGCCTCAAGCTGAAACAAGGTAGGTTTAGACTGGACACTAGGAAAAAATTCTTCATGGAAAGAGTGGTGAGATCTTGGAATGGGCTGCCCAGGGAGGGGGTTGAGTCCCCATCCCTGGGTGTGTTTAAACATCGCTTGGATGTGGTGTTGGGGGACATGGTCTAGGGGTGAACTTGTACAGTAGGGCTAATGGTTGGACACGATGATCCCAAGAGGCTTTCCCAACCTGAGTGATTCTGTGATTCTGTGAAGTAGGTTCTTCCAAAAGCTGCCTGTCCTTCCTTCCCAGTAGCTTATCTATTCTCCACAGTGGCTTGAGATCTCTCCACCTGTGGTTTTCTGCAGCCTTAGGCTGATAGTTTGGGGTATTTGTATCATCACATCTTATAACTAAAAGAAAAATAGTGAAATACCACACCAGACTCAGGGATGAATGAAAACATTCTGAAGAATATTATTAGCTTCTTTATGATAACAGACAAAGTATCCTGGATGAAATGAACGTTGACTAGGGCTTTTACCCCTGTTAAGGACAATGCTGATTCTGCATCATGCCAATTGCTACACAAGGTGGAAGCACAGCACTATTGCCTCAGCAAAGAGTGGATACACCTCCCCAATTGTGCCAGACTTCTGTTTCTCAGGAAAACAGTAAATTCTGAAACGAACACACTAAAACTGAGGTGCAGGTTACAACAAAATTACATGTTATAAAAGAGGAAATGGTAAGTGTTCCATGATGGTAAGGCAAAACTATACATACAAATTTCCTGCAACTTTTTCCCATCCACGAAAGAGGTGGTAACCTGGGAGAGTGATCAATACTGGAGCTGCAGATGCAAACTGTCTAGTAAGGTGGTGACTGAGACACATATGAACATGATTATGTGACCCTGGGTGACATAGGAGCTGTCAGTCAGGAATCCAAGAGGTTCCTTCCAATCACATAACACCCAGTGATCTAGGTAATAAAGATGTCTAGTAGATTTTTGTGCAATGGACAGGTAATTTGCAGGACTAGGCTGCATGTTAACTGAAGAGTCACAGGAATATTACATTTTTTTCATGATCAAAACCAGTAAGATTTAGTAAAAGCCACTGCAAGAAATAATATATGAAATTATAAGCCTTCTCTTGGATTTGTTAACTTGTAGTCCATTCTTCGTACCACCAGTGATTTATTGTAAAAACTCAGTGACAGCAATTGTAACCTGACCATTCTCATTTACAATACAGAATACTCCCGTTCCAACTGGAGTATTTAGAGAGAGCTTCCCTAAAGCCTCTTAAAGTTAGTCCTCATTCAGTTGGAGGACAGAGAACTGAGAGAATGGCTTCTATGTCACCTCTGCTTTGTAAGCAGAGAATTGTTCACAGCATGTCCACACAGAGCTCTGCTTAGTTTAGTGTCAGCTGGATCAGGGTGACACAATTTCCCTTGTAAGAGCAACCTGGAAAACATTTTTTTCTTTAATGAATGATGTTACTTCTAAAAAGAATTTCTTTCATCTCCCCAGGTTTGCAAATACAATGTGCTTCTATTTTCTATATTCAATTGCTACCTAGATATATTTTTAAATTTCTTCTCATACATCTCAACTCTCTAATATTTCTGTTGTTTTAAACCAAATTCAATTCAGCTGACACATAGCTGTTCCTAAACAAAGTGAGAAATATACACTAAAAGTAGTTTATCTGCCTTTTTATTTATCCTGTCCTGGTTTGTGCTAGATGCATAACAATATTCCTGACACCAAAGGCTACAGGAACCATTTCTGTGGAAAATGATATTGCAGGACTTGATTTTACAGTACTACATGTAAAACTTGTAATGAAAGTAAAAAATTATTACATGTTATATCCTTTTGACTTCATCCTGACACAGAACTTGTCTCTGGAAAATATTTTATACTATTTGCCTTATCCTGCCCTAGCATCATGACCTGTAGGCCAGATGAGCACCCCACAGGATGCTTCCCCCACATCTATGGTTTTTCCCCTGTTGGGGATTGGGAGCAGCTGTTTGGGAAGGGAAGGTGGTGAAATAGTGCAGGGCCTCCTTACGCCCCCAGTGGAACTTGGCAGCTGCTCCTTGTCCCCCTGACATGGAAGTGGAGTGGAAGAGGCAAACATGGGAAGACAACGTGGCTCTTGGGGCTTGGCCCAAAACACAAACCTAGTTCTTTCTTCCAGGACTGGTCCACCTTGTCTAGGTTTGGTATGTTGGATAAGACACCAGGCTTTTGCTGATCAGAAATACCTAAAAATGACTCCTAGAAGCCAGAAGGACCCTTGCAATGATACTTTCTTATCTACTATATAATTCAGGCTTACCAATGCTCAGTGCCAAGGTCGGTACCTGCTGCTGCCACTGATCCTCAGCACTCTCATAATTACTACCCGAACTAGTTACATTAGATTTTCCTTTAAAAACATCCAGGATGGAGAATTTTTTCCATGACCTTGTTCTTCACAAACATATGTACCTTATTGCTAACCTGAATTTCTTTGGCTTCAATTTTCAGTCATGCAGCATGGCAATACTTAGTCTGATTAACCGCTAGTACTTACAGATGGTAACAAATATAACCTTGATTTTTCATAATTCAAATGATGTAACCAGGTCAACATATGAAGCCAAGTCAAATTTTCTCAAGAGTTTTTTACCTCTACATCATTACCTCTGTCAACCTATTTGACGATCTTATAAAAAAATATATCCAGTTTGATTAAATAAATAACACACATATCAGCTTTAATTTCACTGTCCCATTAAAGTTTATTAGCTAACATGGAACTGAATTGTGAATAATAGTAATAATAATTAATACTTACGAATAATAACTACTAGTCAGCCACCTGTTAGCTATGCAATATTTTCCACTGATTGATGTCAGGCTTATAATTATTCATGTTATGCCACTTAGCCTTTAAAAGTACAGGCACAAAGTTAGCTTCTTGCTGCCTTTTGGAACCCTCCCAGGTTTAAGGGATTTATTACAAAATCAACATTAATGTTCCACACCACTCATAGACCAGCTCCTTAAAAAAATCCTAGATGCAACTTCAGCTGAAATCTTGATTGCAAAATGTCTGGCTTTAACAGTTACTGTTTAACATCGTTGTTGTCTACTGTCAATGAAAGCTATTTCATAACCTGATTTAATATATCTGGTTTTTCCCCAAACACAGAGCAGAATATTTGTTCAACATTTTGCCTTTTTTGTTGATTCTTGATACTTACAGCATCTCTATCTAGTATTGTACCAATACTCTTGGGTTTTATATTCTTACTATACATGCATAATAACTTCCTATTGTCCTCAATTATGCTAACCTTTTGTTATCAACATCTATTACCTATATCTATTTTCTGGATTTCAATTCATATTAATTGCTATCAGCTTCTCTATTTGCCAGCGAAAATGAAAGAGAAATGCTTGAAGCTGAGTTAATTTTTTGCTCTTTGGGGAGTTAGTTGTCAATTGTGCTATTTCTTGGTTTGTTGTGGTTTGTTTGTTTGTTTTTTATTAGTGTCGCTTCCCTTCTGGCCTGTAGCTATTTTGAACCTTGTTAGATAGATAGCTCACCAGCATCATCCATTTTTTCTTTAAATTCTTCCATCCAGATGAGACAAAATAGTTTTAAAATTTGTGAAATCTGTCCTTTCACAGCACCAAAAATACCAGGACTTGACTAAATTTGTTTTGTGCAAATAGAATAAAGATACTTTTCAACTAACTGTTCATCCTGTGATCAGGTCCACTTCATCCATCAGGATGAAGTGTAATATAAAATGCCATCATCCTGGATTCAAGAATTTTTGAATGCAGAAATGTGTTGTCCATAATTTCTAGCAAAGCTTCAAACATGCTAAAGTACTGGCAGCCTCTCCAGCTCAGCATGCATCCCTCAGGATGAAGCACCTCCCTAGTGTAATGCAGCATTCTGTGCCCTACACAGCACATCTTCTCTGCCATAAAATCTTCTCTTCTGTTGCACCCAACCTCTTTTTGGCATGCAGATCTGTAACTAGCACTGCCAGTTGTCTACAAGTCTTCCATATAAGATACGAAGGAGTTTTCAAGCAAACTCTGTCATTAAGCCTTCTTGCACTTGTTTTGTGTTCTTCTCTTGCTCTTGCCATAATGATAGATGTAGATCATCAATAAAGTAATGATTGCTTAGCATTAGTGTGTATTCAGACTGAGTATATTTTTGTGCTGCAGCTCAGCAGCAATTTGCTATCATTTTCCAAATATTCCCTGCAAAGTTCAGCACAAAAAATATTTATACATAAAATATCACAGAATCACAGCACAGCTGAGGTTGGCAAGGACCTCTGGAGATCATCTAGTCCAAAACCTTGCTCAGAGCATATTGCTCAGGGCCTTTTTACAACTGTGTTCTGAATTATCTCCAAGGATGAATATGTGAGCAGAAAGTACCTGCTCTGTACCTGAAATGCTGTCAGGAACTATTAAAGTAGACTGCAGCCTGTGGTTTTGTGTACAAGGTTAAAATGGAAACTGGGATTCTGGTGGTTCTAAAAGAAAAATCTGAGTCTGGAGTGCCATTTGAGGGGACAAGGCAATATGGGATGATCAGGTCATCACCACAAGTGGTCTGGTATATTATAAATCAGTGGAGAAAAACAACTCATTTCAGGTTTCAGAGCCTAGGTGTGGCTCTGACAAGAGAGGGCAAGCAACAGCACTATTTCTTTTTAAAAATAACTGGGTTTAGAGCTATTAGAAGCACTTGCATAGCACTAGTCATCACCTAACAGAGACATTCTTTCAGCAAATGTTCTCTCCAGTCATCAGCCCATTATCTGTGGGGGACAGCTTCTATAAATGGACTTGAAAATGTGACTTTGCAAATCAAGGGGTGCTGTTATAGTTAATAGTGCAATCTCTCCCTGTAATCACGCCACCAGTGAAAGCACAAAGTGACTGACTCATCTTCAAAACACTTCTGTTTTCACTTGTTTTTCTCACTGTATGACGTTCATTGCTAGGAAACACATGGAAACTCCTACTGAGGATTCCCAATAAAAAGCCAGTGCCAGCAGTTACCACCAGGTTGCATAATTTTCTCCTCTCCTTAGAACAGCATCTGCTTGCATCCACTATGAGCTAAGGGGGGCAAACTGTATTTTCTCATGGCTTCTAGCCATTGTTGCCTGTAGAAAACACATTGGAAGTCCTTATATTGAATTTTATCTTTTTTTTTTTCAACAGATAGTGTGTGATCTTGCCTGGGCCACTTGAATTAAATCAGACAGTCATATAGAAAAATCTCTAGGCTTAAAATGGCACTGACATTTCAAGAGTTCTGTTGGAGGGGACATGAGTCATAAAGCACAGACTGGGGTTTGGCATATACTGGCAACATACAGCTTTTGCGTCAGCCAGTACCCCGTATCTGGTGGAGAGAAGTTGCTATGCATCCATGGAAGCCTTTCTCCATGGGTGACTGTCAAATTGTGAGTGTTATTTTCATCCTGTCACCTTTGCTGTTGGTGACTATCTATCATGATTGCTGACTCTACTGACACAGCATCAGCAGTGCTTTCTGCTGAAAACTTTCCAGCAGGTTCTTGTAGATTCTGTTATAGGGAATCGCTTCTCTTCACCTTCTTCACCTTGATGCCTTGAATGGCATCAAGTTTTTCTTGTTTTGGATGGCCTGCAAAGTTTATCAATTCACCCAATTTCTTGTCACAAAAAAGGAACAATAGCTGCTTGTACTTTTAGGTATCATCACCTGTTTTTTTGTTAGAGCTTGTTTTTTACTAATATCAAACATGCCAAGTCTACAGATAAGATGCCATTTTAACTTTTCACAAATGGAACAGGCACATGAAAGCAAGTTTTCCCATGAGGCTGGAACCAGCGATGCCTGACTTGCTTCCCTGCTCTCCCTCTGATTCTTCCCAATCCTGGAATCTTCACACTCCAGCAACGCCCCAGTACATACTGGCCCCTTTGTCAACCCTCCTGCAGACATATCACTTGCTGCAACATTGCATGGCTGCAAGAGGCAGCAAGAGCACAACTTGTTGCTTCAGGAAGGCTGGCAAACTGTTCTGGCATGAGGATTGAGGGCATTTGAAAGTGAGGTAAAGTAATTTCTCTTTTTAAACTTGATTCCCCTCTAATAACTTAAGAGATATGCATCAGCACCATTCAGTTAATGTCTTACAATAAGTGCTTCATACAAGATGGAGAAACACTTAAAAATGGAATTATTTATGCTCTCTGTTTTTCCTCACTTCTTCTGCTTCCATGTTGGCTTTACCTTTGAGTCCCATCTGGTCTATCCACTATTTCAAGCCTAGCTATGGTGAGATTTCCAGCTACACCCTCAGTCACTTTTGCCTTAGTATCACCTTCTATGTGGAAAAAGAACATCCTTGAACATCTCTACAGGATGCACAATTGTTTCAGGGATGCAGTTTTAAGTTCTTTTCTCCTAAAGTTATACATTGATTCACCTAAGTCTTTCAAGATGTTTAGCACAGTATTTTCTCGCTCCCCACTCACAATCCTACACAACCCTGAGGAGAAACAGCTCCTGAACTTCTGGGACAGCACTGTGGCCTCTTCTTGTTTCATATTCCTTATGCCTTTCAATATACAGGCTTTTTCCATCACCTGTTTCTTTAATGTTTCCCTCCCTCACATATTTGCCGTATGACAAATGTATTCTCTACTTGAACATTATATATGTATCTGTATATGAGAAATCCAAATTTTGTAGGGCAGGACTACTTTTGGATTAAGAGTCAGAGCTACTGAAAGATTCAGACCTGTTCTGATTTAGGAGTTTAGTACAGGCTTCTTCATGGCTAAGAACTTTCAAAGTAGTCCTATGCGATAGCTGGTTCAGAGAGGGGATTTTCAGCTGGGCAGGTTTATAGCATTCAAATATATAAAATCTAGCATCACTCTCCTACCACATCCTAATGTCAAATAATTCACTGGTCTGGGACCTTTTTCTGTCTCAGCCTGGTGATCTTACTAGAAATTACCAACCAGGATGCCCTTCCTCACGTAGGCTGTATTTCAAAGCAGGTTGCTGGAATCACTAGCCATGAGGAGAGGAGACAACTCAGCCACAGGATCAACTTCTACAGCAATGAATACAGATTTCCAATATGTCTTGGTAAACAAATTTTTTGTAACTCTCCATATAAAGATCATCAGGATCACACATGCCCAGGATTCCATATAAATCCAACACTGATTATTGTTACAGAGAGTATAGATATTATAATGTTAAAGGTCTCTGACAACAAACTGGGAAGACCCTGAAAAGCACAGGTCAAACGTGAGGTGCTGGAGCTGACATTGCAAGACTTTGGAGAGCAGACTGAGGTCTAAATCCTAAAAACCTTCAGCCTACTGCTAGACACCATTCACAGGGAATGGGGCTTAATTTTTGAGCACAATGGCTTAAAATGCACTGTACACCCACACTTGCCTTCTTGTAAAAAATTATTAAAAGATGAAAGGATAGCATATGTGATAAAATTTATCATTTTATTCTCCTTATGGCTATGACAATAGCAAGCACCTTGAAGGATGTGCATACTGAGGAGGGTCAGTAATTTAGCAATTTGAGTTTGTTCACACTAGTGAGAAACTGTAAGTTTTTTGTTAATCTTGTCACTGATAAAGCTTTAAAGTAATTGGTATAATTTGGTATAATTTGATTTATGCTGCTCTGATGGACTGTTGCAACTATTTTGTTACAAGGAACAGCTGAATTTGGGACCTGAACACAAAAATATCACATGCAGTTCAGGGAAAATGATACTATAGAAGAGTCATCTTTCTTTCTACTCAGTTCCCACACTGCCTGGGCTTGGCGAGTCAAAGCAGCCATGGGGTAAGTTGAGCCTTGTCGCCTGCCAAAACAGTTCCCAGGAGACTCTTCTACCAGATAAGAATTATGGTAGACCATATCATGCACCACCCTGTGACACTTCCAGTTTCGCTGGATTGGGGGTAACTAGTTATGAGGCAATGTCAGCTTGATAATAGGACAGAGTTTCTGCCATTCTGAAATAAACAACTCCATCCTTAAAGAAACATTAAAATCACATTGTACAGTACCAATATTATCACTTGGATCTGGCCTAATAGATTTTATAAATTAAAATTCCTGAGTCATTGAAAACTAAAAGCCAAATTCATAATTCATATATTGTAGCATAACATATTTTCTTCTATAGAATAAATCTCATTTAAATACCACTCAGGACTGAAGGCAGTTGGCCTGGGATGTCTGATAACTCTCGGAGCACAAATGGGGAGTTTAACAACATTAGAAATTGAGAAACATGGAAAACTTTGTTTTGAATGAAGATGTACATCTCATCTTTATCCACATAATGAGATCTGACCAGTTTACCCATAAACTATATCTGGCAACACAAAAAATGCAGGAACTGTTTGACAGACAAACAGACCTGTCTTACATTTACAAATTCCAAGAATTCTGGATCCTTGTCTTCAAAGATGATTGACATGCAATGTGGTGCAGCTGTGGCCATCCCAGAGAAAGCAATGAGTATGCTCTCAGCAAATACTGACTGAGAGTTCTGTCCTCTAAATAGTTACAGTTTGACAGCTGCTATTTATTATTATGTGAAGAATAGTAACCATAAAGCTGCTTGCTACTTTACTTACCTGAAGCTCAGCAGCAACAATGGTGATAGGATATTAAAAGACAAATTTTTCATTTAGTACATCTGACCCCAAATCACCAGGGACCAATTAGTCAGGTTGCTAGCCATTAATTACCAGCACGTTTTTCATGTCTTGGCCACTTGTAAGATTAAGCACTATCCAAACCTGTTACTACAGTATATTCCTGGAATTGTGCTAATAGAGGATAATGCTGATTTTGTACACACAGCTTTGCAGCTCTTACCTGTAAAGTGCTGATGTGGACTGGAGTTCCTGTACCATTCACAGTGTTCTTCTTGGCAGCATTTCCACCCTTCCCTTCCACTTGCTCTGCCTTGGCGATCTTTGCTTTTTCAGCTTCAATTCTCTTTGGATTGTTTAGCATTACCTGAACCACCGCATACTCCACCAGGGATGCAAACCCAAAGAGAAGGCAAACAATCAACCAGACATCCAAGGCCTTCACATAAGACACTTTGGGAAGTTCAGCGGCAAGAGTGGTACATTCAGATGCCAAGCTGAGCACTGAGAAAATACCTACAAAAAGAAAAAAAATATATTGATTAAAGAAAACTTAGCCTTATTGACACTGGCTGTGCCCTTCCTCTGAAACAGACAACACTGAATGATGTTTTATACAGTGAATGGGACTTCACAATGTGGTTGGTGCAGCTGGTATACAAAATGCACATGCCTTCAGCTAATAAATTAGTTAAACTGAATACTTAGGGATAATATTGTAATAAATGATGAATCCTTAATAATGCATATTTTCATTTTACAGAGAAACAAGTAAGCGAGACTAAGCTGGTTGTGTATCTTCATTTTACAGGGAAACATGTGAGACTAAACTGGTTGCTGTGGTTTTCCCGCCTCATCGCACAGTTGCGAAATGGACTTATCTTACAACATTCATCTAAGTCTGGGAAAGTGGAAGAGAAATATATGATACTTAAACCAAAAGAATCCAAGCCCTTTAAATTAGTCTACTGTCATCCCAGGAACCTGAACTGTACTTACAGTAGGAGGAGTTCTCTGAATGATCTGTCCACAAGTGTGCTATGCAAACCTTAGTTGAAAGGGAAGTTCTTCCTGAACAGCAAAGCTGTACCAGCACATTAAATGTCTGTGTTCCCGATTGACTGTGAACACTGAGGTGACTGAGGGTCTATGATCATTCCCTATTTGAGCTTCCAGGATCTAGAGGAAGCTTTATAGATAAAAGGCATGTCAGGAAGCCTTTATCATGAAAAAAAAAACCCAACAAAAAAACAACACACCTGAAAAGGCTCTTGAAAGATCACACTCATTGTCAAACCGTGTTTCAACAAGCATTTCTCCTAACAAGGTTTTCAGATGTCACCATCAACACAGGGCTCTCACATCACAAGAGACAAAATACAAGCCTGATCTCAAAGAAAGTTTTCCCACAGATTCCTATGAAACAGAAATAGTAGCATGAACTATGCATGATGGTAGTAAGAGCTACATTTTGAAAAAGCTAACTCTAGAAATGTCTGTCACATGGGGAAAACTGAGTTCAACCTTGCAGTTCAGAATGTCCCATTTTGTTTTTGTGAATTCTAACAATAAAAATATTTAGTTATGAGTGGGTGGCTTCACAAAAGTTGGCCAAAAGGAGATAGTCTCAGATACATTTCTTGTACTGGTCATATGTGCCATCCAAAGCATGAAAAATTTTGGAATTCATAGAGAGAACATTTTTGTCAGGTCCACTTTAAGTAACTGAGGACGTGAAAACGTTAATGAAACTGAAAGTAGCTGTACTGGCCTATGAAAATATGCAATTCTAGTTCATCATAAATAACATAATTCTTTTGATACTGTTCCCATTTGGATTTTAATATGGTTGATATGATACTTTATATGATATTAACTTTAAATGGGCAATGTACTAGCTGCTAAAAAACTGAAGAGAAAGTATAAAGAAATTATTGCAATTTTAAAATACAAAATTCTATGATAATCTGTTTAGAAATGTGTAATATCACCAAATACTATCTATGGATCATAAGGAACTGCAATAACAAGTACAAATAAGGCATGTACCACGCATGTCTATGCTACACTTCTGAAAGGCAGCCTCAACCCTTACACTGAATAACCAAATTAGCCCATGACATTGACTGGCTCAACATCTTGGGTAATGTAATTTTTTCCTACTAACTTTAAAAGTGTTTACTATCTTAATATGCAAGTATTGTTATCACACCTGGTGATGTAAACATTTGTATAAACACTTTGTAGAGCTTAAAATACGAGATCTTACAATCTTGTATTTCATTCTATGAAACTAACTTAAATATACTACTAGCTGAAAAGATTTTAGTGGAGACTTCATCAATTTGTTCAGTAGAGCAATTGAGATCATGGTGACCTGCTGCTAACTTTCATTTGTCTGGATTCCTAAGATGAAAATTCGTTCTCAGAGTCTAAGAAACTTCTAGGTTTTGAAGGTAACAATAAAGTGAGATAGAAACATGGAAATACTCTCTTAAGCAACCATTTGCTGCCAGGTCAGAGTTGGCTTCAGAGACCCCAGTACCAGAGTTGTAAGTTGTACCTCTGGCAGCAGCTGCACCAGGTCCCTCCCTAACACTGTCCAAATCTTATGGCTCAAACATGAATGAGGTAAATTAGCAAAGAAACTGCAATATTTTTTTTTTTTTTTTAAATGGATGTAGAAAAGAATGTGAACATTGCGGTAGCAAAATACAGATGAATCACAGAATCACAGAATGTTAAGGGTTGGAAGGGACCTGGAAAGATCATCTAGTACAGGACTACCTAGAGCAGGTCACATAGGAACACATCCAGGTGGGTTTCAAATGTCTCCAGAGGAGACTCCACAGCCCCTCTGGGCAGCCTGTTCCAGAGCTCTGTCACCATCACACTGAAAAATTTTTTCCTCATGTTTCTGTGTAACCTCTTATGCTCCAGCTCACACCCGTTGCCCCTTGTCCTATCATTGGACATACCAGAGAAGAGCCTGGCTCCATCCTCCTGACACTCACCCTTTACATATTTATAAACATTAATGAGGTCACCCCTCAGTCTCCTCCAAGCTAAAGAGACCCAGCTCCCTCAGCCTTTCACCATAAGGGAGATGCTCCACTCCCTTAATCATCTTTGTGGCTCTGCACTGGACTCTTTCAAAGAGTTCCCTGTCCTTCAACTGAGGGGCTCAGAAATGGACGCAGTCTCACTAGGGCAGAGTAGAGGGGGAGGAGAACCTGTCTTGACCTACTAACCACACCCCTTCTAACACACCCCAGGATGCCACTGGCCTTCTTGGCCACAAGGGCACATTGCTGGCTCATGGTCATCCAACTCTCCACCTGTCCAGGTCTCACTAAATGGCAGCACATCCTTCTGGTGTGTCAGCCACTCCTCCCAGTCTTGTATCATCAGCAAACTTGCAGACAGTGCTCTCTGTTCCCTCATTTAGGTCACTGATGACTATACTGAATAGTACTGGCCCCAGTACTGACCCCTGAGGGACTCCACTAGATACAGGCCTCCAACTAGTCTCTGCCCCATTGACCACAACTCTCATCCCTTTTTCTCAATCCCCCTTTTCTTCTCAGGGAGAAGAAAAGAGAAGGGACAGAGCTCCTTCCTCCACACATGCAAAGTAAAGGGAAAGTTGGCCTTTCTAGGAAATACCTCAGCATTCTTGCTCCTAGGGTGGCATCCTTCGTGATGTCAAAGTTTAACTTAACAGCAATGTTAGCTCCCAGCCTAAAGCACGATAGCACAGAGGTACTATTTTAAAAGGTTACCTGTGCATAATATCTGAAAGTGTCAGTCCAGCAAAGCACTTCAACACATTCTGACAGATAAATCAATCCCCCTTTTTGAATCCATCAAACTTACTGGCCTCAGCACTTTCTGCTGGGAGTGAATTCCACAGGTTAATTATATGATGTATATTATAGTATTTTCTGATTTACATTACTGCTTTTAAAATGTCTGGATTCATCTCACTAATGTTACTGAAAAACATAATATTTTGTCTTGCTTTACTTATATTTTGATATCTCTAAAACATTCTCTGCTCTCATTAAACTTTGTAAACTAAAAGACAAAATTGTGCCTGTCCTTCTTCGTGCTACAGTTTTAACATATATGTTTACATCTTTCCTTTGAGATCCTACATTTTTTACCATTTTACAAAATGAAATGACCATAACTAAGAGAGTTCTGAGGAAGGAGTGACAGGGCAAGGCATGCCTGACTGCAGATCTAGATGCCCTTTGTATGTGGGGAATATATGACTGATTGCTACTCCAAGCTTTTAGTTATCCTGTTGTTCCCCCATCTGCAGTCTGGACTCATCATAGAATCATTCAAACATCAAGGTTGGAAAAGACTGTTAAGATCATTGGGTCCAACCATTAACCCTACTCTACCAAGTTCACCAGTAAGCCATATCCCCAAGAACAACATCTATAGAGCTTTTAAACACATCCAGGGATGGTGACTAAACCACCTCCCTGGGTAGCCTGTTCCAATGCCTGACAACCCTCTCAGTGAAAAAATTTTACCTAATGTCCAGTTTAAACCTCCCCTGATGCAGCTTGAGGACATTGCCTCTTGTTCTATTGTTAGTTACTTGTGAGAAGAGACCAGCGCCTACACTGTTCCATACTAGCAGACTGCTGTGGGTGGACAGAAGTCCAACATCTCTCAGATCCCTACATCCACAGGGAAGATGTTACTCCCTTTGGGGATCACATGGCAGTGAGGGAAAGAAAGGAATTTTTCAAATGGATGCTGGCACACTTTCCACCTGTAGAGAATCATAGAATGGTTTTGGTTGGAGGGCACCTTTAAAGGTCTACTAGTCCTATCTGTCAGGTTCATTAAAAGGTGAAACATCAGCATCTAAGCAGACAGAAGAATTCAATGATATCAGCCTTTACATCTCTTAGCCACAGCTGTCCAGATACCAGTCCTTTGTGGACTTTCCTACCATCAGATGCTCTAGGTAGGTGAAATGCTACAGGTATAAATTGGGATTGCAATTGTAGTTCTTATATGGACAAATGTTTTTTCTTTAAACAAACGTACAGCCTTTTTCCAGAACATTAATCCGTCTACAAAAACATTTTGCTTACTGGCTTGCAAAGTGTCTTGTACTCCTACATCACCTAAAAACTTCTGAGAAACCTTACCATGGGGAGCAGTAGCTCACTATAATTAATTCTAGGGATGACTGCATTAGTTGTAAGTACTACTAGTTGTAGTTGTAGTGATGACTTCAGATTCTTAAGCAATTCTGATGTAGCTTCTCACCTGATGAGATTGGTATTTAGCCACTGCTAGTGGCTATTGGTAACATATTCTTGGGATTAGGTATCATTCACTTGACACACCAATGCTCATCTTGTTAGATTTCAAGGTAAACTACCTTTAAGGATATAACTAAAAGAGTTAGTTTGTTGCCCTCCTGCAAACTGAAGGTATCTTACCCCAGTGACAGTGTTAGCAACTTCCGTCACTGTATACTGAGTCATGACTAAAGGATGGTCAGATTCAGAGGGGTTTTTTGCTTTTTTTGGGGATTCAGGAAAGTTACATAACCAGACTAATGGTTAGTATCTTTGAAATGCATTATTTCAGAAATGCTAATACATAAAAGGAGACAATAAAGACTTCTAATAAATGAAACAAATTAACAATAAATAAGCATGCACGTTTAGTCACAAAGATATCCATGCTACAGAATCACCACTATGCCTCTTATAAATTTAATATATAGCTAATAAGTCTGTCTGGTTGGCTATTTTAAGTGCAGGATTCCACATAAAAGTGGAAATACCTCTCAGGTTTTGATCATATTGGAGCTCACCACATGGAAAGTATTTCCAGTTCTTGTTTCTATCTTTTTAATTTGATGCATGCTACATTTTCCTCACACTTTTTTCCTTAAAATGTCTTATGTTTCTCATTATGGAATGCATCCTTGCTACTTTTCAAGGTAAGAGATTATATTTATTACTTGCTGTCAAACTAATAGAGATTATGAGTCCTCCCCAGGTAACTATGAATATTTTTCAAGGTCAAAATTTGAAAAAAAAAAGCTGATTTGTATTCTGAAATAAATCCCTAGAAAAAAGATAGAATGAATAAAATGAAATATTGGGTTTGTTACATTTAATTAGAGCAAGGTAGCCAACCATGGCTCACAAGCCAAAAGTAGCACTCCTGTCATGGTTCTCCATATTTTAGAATAGACTGTTTCTACAACAATCATCCAGTCCAACTGCCTGACCGATTCAAGGCCAAAACTTGAAGTGAGCTATTAAAGGCATTGTCCAAATGCCTTTTAAACGCTGCCAGGCTTGGGGCATCAACCACCTCTCTGGGAAGCCTGTTCCAGTGTTTGGCCACCCTCTCAGTAAAGAAATGCTTCCTAATGTCCAATTTAAAACTCCCTGGAACAGTTTTGAACTGTCCCCATGCACAACCATTCACTTCTCACTGAATACCATGGAGAAGAGAGCAGCACCTCCCTCTCCTCTTCCCCTCCTGCAGAACCTGTAGAGAGCAATGAGGTCACTCCCCAGCCTCCTTTTCTCCAAATTAGAGAAGACCAAAGTCCTTAGCTGCTTCTCACAGGACATTCAGTCCTGTCACCAACTTTGTTGCTGTCCTCTGGATGCATTCAAGGACCTTCACATCCTTCTTAAATTGTTAGGGTGTTGCAGCTTTTATTTTATTTTGCCTGTCATATCACTGGAGGAGGAAAAGGAATGATAGATGACCTGAGATGGGAGCAGAGGGTATGTGGATGCCTTTCCACCTAGCAAAACTCAGCACCATTCCTGCTCCAGCTCACTCTTAACACATGGATTTCAGCTGCTCACTGCTTCAAGACTCTGCAGATCACAGACATAGACTGGTAAGGTGATAATGGCAGGTCCTCCTTCCAAGGGTTTCTAGTGCTTATCAACACACATTCATGCATGTGAGGCTGCATAAGAGTATGGACTTGGGGAGGTGGGAGTGCCAAGGAAGAGGGCAGCAATGGAGAGGCTAAAGCATGGGAAAGGAGAGCTCATGGCATAGGGAAGGGAATCCAAATAGAAGTGTCATGATCCAAGAGCTTGGCTCTGCATTTCATTGAGCTCTTGGGGTCAGCAGGTTTGGCCAACCTAGAGCTGGAGTCCTGTGTACAATACAATTAGTCAAGATAATATTATTTTGATTAACTGTGTCCTACTACTTCGCAATAAATGAAAGGCCTGCCTGCAGTGTTGTGCTGAGCAGCATTAACACACAAGCCTGATGTCCTCTCATGAACTGAGTCTGATGAAATAAAGTCACTCAGGTAATAAGGATATTAATTCTCTTCCAGACATCATTCTGTTTCTATTTATCTTCAAATAAAACTACTCCAAGATGTAGCTATTTAGAGCCTTATTCATCATCCTGCTTCCTTACTGATTATTCAAATGTTCACATTCCTATAAACTGCATATTGCCACAGTCTCTGCAGCATCGTCTGCACACAGATACAATCAGATTTGTCCAGGTTGAGAGAAAGACAGACAGTGTGCTTGCCACACAAACACTGGAACCATTAGCAAGTGAAGTCCTAATGTGGAGGTGGATTTCACAGGACTAGGAGTGAGAAGATTTCCATGAAAATGATGGTCAGAAAATGGAAATGAAGTTGCTTTCAGTGTCCATTTGTCAAAGCAACTGAGAATGACTCAATGTTGTTCAAGTGGATTGGGATGGTATGTGTAAACACAGGTTACCCAGTGGGACTCTTGCAGCACTTGCATCAGGATTGATCCAAAATGACAGCCAGGATAGAACAACAATTAGCAGTGTAGGAGCATAAACACCCATCATGTAAAATCCAACTTGTCTTCTTAAAGTGAAGATTACTTCTACACAAGTGTAATAACCTTTAAAGAAATAAATGCATTGATGTTTAATGTACTTTGCAGGTCAACCTCTTCCAATCCGTATATTCCATGCCTTTTTAAATTTAAGATAAGAGCAATAGTTCAATTATTTGATTTTCTTTATAAAGACAAAGAGTTCAATCTGCAAAAAGCCTCAGTTGTTCAAAACACACATCTACATAACCACAAAGTGTGGTCAGGCATGTGGTAACCTCTGTGCTCGACAAGGCACCCTCCATCTTTTCACAGCACATCAGTAACAGGCAATTAAAGTGATCCTCATCTTAACACTGGCTTTAAGATGCAGTCCAGATAAAACCAATGGAGTTTAGCAGTCATACTGACTCAAGCTCATCTGAAAAATCATACTTAGCATTAATTTGTGAAAAAGATGGAATTAAGAAATATTAGTGTAGAAAGTTTAGAATGGAAAGAGGTGATCTGAATGTGACTACAAGCAAAGATTCCCCCAGTACTGAAATATGGTACAGAAGACTTGTAAAATTGGTACAGACTTTTTAAAAAAGACTCTAAAAACACTGTAAATTTTGAAAACAAAGATTACTGTCTCAAGTCTTCTAAGATGAGGATCTAAAGCACACAAACATTTCAGAACACATGTTAAGATTAATTAAAAATAAAGGTGCAGATACTAGAGGTCTTGCTGGAGATAACAGATGGATCAGGAAGTCCGACAACTAGAAAACAAATTCTGTTCATATTTTCACTCAATTATCAGAACTGGCATTTTTATGCTAATATTATCACAACAGCATTGTAAAAACAACTTCACACGCTATTCTACTACAAGGAAAAGGCATTTCTATGTTTTATTGCAACACTTTCAAAATCCAGATCAGTCTGTATCAACTGATTTGGTGCAAAGCTGATTTAGAAGATAGAATCTGTCAAAAATAAATCTATTTATTAATTATATTTTATCAATTAAGTGACATAGAATGAGAAGTCATCTTAAAAGTGCTGTTTGGGCATAAAATAACAAAAATAACAAAACAATAAAACATTAAGGAAAAATGTATTTGTGTGGAAGACTATGGTATTTTATAGTTCGTTATATCCCCTTCAGTGATCTGTTGTCTGATGAATTTCCCCTCTATAATTTCTGAATAGTGTTCAGATACTTTTAGGTTTTATTTTCAAATGAGGGATGACCTTCAAAATCATCATTTTTTTTGCTTTATGCCAGAAATGCATTCTGTACACCTTTGTGTCATCTTTCATCAGGCAGAGAATAGTACCTATTGCCCTCACCATTCAGCTCGTGGAGACCTATTTGGATTTGTCATACCCACTGATAAACAAAGAACAGGCAATTTGTAAACTTAACTATTCACTTTATTGCTGCAAAAGGCATCCCTAATATGTTGATCCTCTTCTGCTCAGGTAAGTATGATAAAACATCATTTGACATAAATAGGCAGTAAAGAATAAGGTCTTCTACATGCAACACTGCCTCCTGATTACCTGACAAAATCCTTTAAACTCAGTGTGCAAAAATCTTTTTTAAATACCTTCAATATAAGAATTTAAAGTAAATCAAACAACTACTAATTACTGAAAACACCCTTTAAACATATTTTAGATTACTAAAACATTCCATTCACATTAATGAAGTATTCATTTCACTCTTAATTATGAGATTAACATGAATGTTCATAAGTTTTAAACAAAAAGGATCTGCAATAAAAGAATTAGAAAAGCTTTTAAAAATTTCATGCTGTCACTCCACCCAGTCTGATGGTCCTCTCACGTTCTTTATGTTCAAATCACATAGAAGCACATGAAATGTGACTATTTTACTGAGCATTTTGCAGTGTCATTTCAACTATTGGTCACAAGGTGCTGCAACTTGAGAGAACACTACTGATTTTCTTTCCTGTTTAATGGTAAAGTGTCCTTAGATTTTTCTTGAAGGTTCCTAAAACCAACTAAAATATCTAAAGATTTTTTAGGTGTTTAATTTTAGATTTAGGGCAAAACTGACCATGATAACTTCAATAACAAGATAGCAAACTTGAGTAAATATTAGCAATCTTAAGTAATAATTTCTTTTTCCCTCAAATAGAATGTAAGTTTTCCAATTTTCCCATTTGTATGAATTTTATTTGGGAATTGCAAGATCCATTTCTATAAAATCTCACTACTTTATAGCCTTTTTTCTTTCCCAGTGAATTTATTTTTCAATTAAGAATAACATCTTTTTCTTACTGCTAAGTAAGCTTCTACCGTATCCCAAATTAGACTTGAAAGCAATCACTACCAGTTGGTTACACTTTTACAAATGCAGAATTTTCCAGAGAAGAGATGATTTCTTATTACTTGCAAATGGTAAGTCACCTGAGATGCTGAATTACATAGTTAGGCTAAGAACCCACTCATTTTGCAGTTAAAAAATAAACCCCATCTCAATTTTCATTATCCTTTTTTGAGTTAAATTCCTTAATTCTGAGACATACTAAGGTTACTTGAGATCTCTTCATACTTGAGATCTAGCTCAGGAGCAACTGCAAGTAACAGACCCTCAAGTTCTGCTGAAAAGTCAATGAGAAACTTGCAAAGGATCCTGAGAAGCTGCAGCCCCACAGCTGTCCTCCTTGAGTTTTAATGGGAGATACATACGATGCAAGAGCACTGACTAAAACATGTAATGCTGATTTCTGTTGTTGTAGAAAGTATGTGAGTAGTTTGGCTAAAGTTATAGGCAGGAATCAATCAAGGTAGAAAAGATAAATCATTCAGAATTCAGAGTACAGAAAACATTGAATAAATTTGTGCCTACACTTGGAAAATAATCATAGGATTAAATAAATACAGGGCTAAGGATTGTAAGCAGCTTTCTATAATGACAGACTTTTCAGAAAACTTAAAGGAAGAACCTGTAGGGTGAAGCATTTGAAGTTACACTCTAATACTACCCATTTCTTGGACAAAAGTCAAACCAGAAACCCCAAATTATCCTACTTTGCAGCACATGGCACAATTCTGTGTGAACATCCTTTCAGAAAAGTTAGAAACTTAGAAGCACAAACAGGTATTGTGACTATAGAAACACAATGGTGATAGTAAGATCACAAGAGAAGGAAGCAATACCAAGACAAATATTTCATCTTATCTTCAGTGATCACATATGGTAGTTACTATTATATGAAGTACTTGTTTGTTAAAAGCAATATATTTTATCCTATGAAATGTAAGACATGAGCTGGAATCTTAACCATCAACTATGAATAATAATTGAAGGAAGCTTAAAGCTTTTTTTACCAAGGATATAATTTATATTACCTACCTGTCCCTTTATAATACTTGGTACAGTTACCATATTCAATATCCTCCTTTTTAATATCAAACTGAGGCAGAGCAATTTTCTCTAGCTGTACAGGATCTCCAGATTGCCAGATAAACCTTAAGTCATCAGTTGTGTAACCAACTACAAGAAAAAAAAAAGAAATCATTTAAAGAACCAACTCAATCAACATAAACTCTGCAAGGAAATCAAGCATATATGCATTGTATTTCTTTTTCTATTTTCTATTCAAATTTCTATTCTATTTTCTGTTCAAGGAATTAAATTAGAAAATTAAATAATCCACAACAGAATATTTATGTAGGCCTAAATTAGGACTCAATGGGTGGAACATTACATTATAGGCAATATTACACTGATTAGAAGGTGTTTGTTAAAATGCTTACTGTTTAAACAAAGAAAGGAAAGCTCTGTTCTCCACAGCTTTGAAGTCTCAATATTCATCCATACTCCAGCAAAGAATGAAAAATACACTGAACTTTAACAGCACTTACAAGTCCTAGGAACTTCAAAAGAATTTAATGACTGAATTACTGTGATGAATCTTGTGTTTTGTGTAAGACAACCTTTCTGCACAGTTGTTCAGTTTAAAGGCCCTGACTCATGAAAGCATTCCATTCAGGAAACAGTTGACTACAAATTTAGATGTGTAGCACTACTGAAATCAATTCAGTGCCTTCATGATCTCCTGAGTATGAACAGACTTCAGCATACACCTGAATGCCTAAATCATGATATATATATCACCAAGTGAGAGGCAGGGAAAGTTAGGCTTACAATATTCAAGCATAAATCAACACTGATTAAGGACTGACTTAACTGAAACAGAAATAACATGTGTTAAATGGGAACAGGGATGGGAGAACAAAAAGGATGGAGTTGCAATGCACCATTTTGCAACTCAAAGTCTCTGAAAAATGTTTAAAGAACCATTCTTTTTCTGAAGGCATTAGACAGGTTTGGTTTTTTAACCTTTGAAAAACATCTGTGACCAAAAAAGGTAAACTGAACACAAGCTAACTTCCCTAAGATTCACAACAGCTTAGTGAAAGTCACCATGTCTTGGTGATGGAAGGTAATATGAAAAAAGAAGTTAGTTGTTCTAATGCTTCATTCATTAAATGTCTCACCCCCTTACAACATAAAGTAAATTAAAAAACTGCCAAGATCCTTTATGCTAATAATTAGTGGACAGTGAAACCTTTGCCTGTAGCTAATGTGTAGAACTCAGGATCATAACTGCAGATATGAGGACAGCTGAGTGAAAACTGGTGGCCTGTTTTTTGTTGGAAATTTAGCAACTAGAAACAAGATACTGATTTGAAAATAACTTAAGTAGAATAAAACTGTCCATGGCTAACAGGGAAAGCAAGCCCACTGTTGAAACTGGAGGGACAGACAGGAGGTCATAGGCACCATTCTTACTTTTGCCAACTGAATTAATAAGTAGAAGAAAGTTTAGCGCACACTGTCTTTCCAAAGGAACAAATTCTTCCCGAATTTGAATATATCAACATAGCATGGAGAGAGACAATAAGGTTGTTTAAATAAAGTTATTGAGAATTTTTTTATGAGGAACAAAAAAAAATTAATAACTATACCTTGCAATGCTTGTAGAGCAACCCAGACTGAGAAAGATTGAGAAAGCTTCAACTAACATTACTGTCTAATTCCAGTTTAATCCCATATATATCATATATCAGTGATATCATATATCATATATATATCAGTGACAGGCAAAACTACTAGAGATGTACTACAATTCTAAAGGTAAATGCCAGCAATCAAAATCTAAATTGTAAAGTTCTGATATCATTATTACCCTTGTCCCCACTAGGATGCCCTGAGAAGCTTTGATTAACCTTGCTCTTTCTTTGCCTTTGCCATCTCCTTCCCTAACATTACCTTCCCCACCAGACCTGGTGGATTAACAACTGAACAAAGTTTTGTACTATAGCAGGAATAGGCTGAAGCAAGTCACCTTCCTTCTCTCTGCTTCACACTTGCCCTTACTCAGAAAAACAGAATTACCATGAAAGTGGGATCACCTGGGATTGGAGTGGTGGGAAAAGGCTATACTTGAGTAGGCACCCTTGTATTTGGAGTGAGGGAAAGAAGATGGATTTCAGCAATATTTTGGCTGCAACTTCCAGCATAGCATAAAGACCTTCAGAGATGAGACCTAGCTGCACCTTCATAAGTTCAAATCACCTAAAGACCAGGGAAGGATTGGTAAGAAGAGATACCTGGCTACTTCTACAACACATCCTGAAAACACCTTCAAAACATTTCATACTAAATGCTCTCAATGTATTGGCATCAAGACCTTTTTCTTCAGTAACACATCAAAAGAGTTTCAAACGATGCCATACATCGTAAATTCAAGTGGATAAATTGGACCCCAACAACCTATAAAGCAGCACAGGTTGTGGAAGTCGAAACTACCTGCAGAAGCCATGGATTCTTTTTTTTCAAAGTGACTAAGTTTCTTGTAAATGTTTTTAGAATAAAAACCCATCAGTTGTCATTAGGTTTTATAGCAAAAGCTAAAAAAGAGAGCATAGTGCCATAACTGTGAGAAATATTTTTGATAGGAAAACATACGTTAGTAGGAACCAGTGAATATTAAATTTAAGATTCATTAAAAATATTGACATAAGCAACACAGAACTGATCATTTTTTGTTTGATTCTCAGGTATGCCTAGAAGGCAACTGAATTTATGTACAGATTACTTTACATACAGCTTTCCAATTGCATCTTGCAGCGCTGTGTATCCATAGGAAACAAGGTCAAGTCCAAAGGGCATGACAGAGTAATAGACAATCTGAAAATATAGAAATGGAATTTAAAACCAGTGTGAGCTGCCATGTTAGCAGTAGATAGCAATAACAACAACAAAAAAATAACAGCTCTTTGATTTTCAGCTTCTAAAAGATCGGAAAAAATTAATTACAGTTGTAATAATTAGCAGTTTGAAATTGAGCTAACTCTAGTAGTCCAAGAGTGAAATATTATAGTTTTAAACATACAGTAGTTCACAAATTAGAGACCTAGCAACACATGACAAAATACATGCAAATCTGAAGAATAACCAAACCAAAGGTCCATAAAGAACAGAGTCCTGTCTCCAGAAGTGGCCGGTGTCAGACTCCTGAAGAAGAATATGAGACTACAGCAATCAGAAAATTATTTCACTAGATATCCAGCAGCCTCCCAAAGGTTGCATCTCAAGGACTTCCTAAACCAGAAGTGATGCTTCAGTATTTAAGTGACCTTGACAGATAATTTTTTCCCTCCAAGAAGCTGCTTTGCTTCCAGTTGCTTTCTGGAATCCATGTAAACTGTGATCATCCACAGCATCCTGCATCAAGGAATGCCATAACTAATCTGCACACACTAATCATCTCCTTTTATCTATCTTGAGCTTGTCTCATAGTTCTTTTACTGGAGAAGGAGATGAAAAATGGATGTCCATGCTGACTGATTAACTGACATGCTTTGAAATATCTTCATCTGATTTTTTTTACACACATTTATTGTAGTATTGTTTACAAAGTGTCATATACATTTAAATATTAGTCATAAACTGTATAATGTTATTAAGTCTAACACAGCCATATATACCTCTTATCAAGTAATTAAAAAAATTAATAGAAATATATCACTGAAATACCTCATGCTGACTAGGACATCTCCATCCCGAAATATGAAAAGAAGGATATTTTCTTGTGTGACATCATGGAAGTTAGCATTTTTTTCATTTGCAAAGAATAAGTCTGGCTTCCAAAGACATTTAAACATAGTTGGATCCACTGTCAGCGTATCTGAACCTCTCCAGTCATTGGGCAGTTTGAGTCTTGGGTCATTCCACTTTTGTCTTAGAAAGATGTTGACTCTATAATCCTTATGGGAAGAATACATAAATGTTAGACTAACCAAAAGTCTAGCCAAAAACCCACAGAGACAGCAAGCCATTCTATCAGACTCCAAAGAGAAAAACCATTTGTGCCTTGATTTTTCTATCACAAAGATAGTAATCACTATGCAAATGGCATTAATAAGTGTTAAGTTTAATAGACTTTTCTATAAATACATAGATTGTGTCTCATTCATATTTTGAATATTGTCACCTTCATTAAAAAATGACCAAACTCTCGCCCTGGAATCATTTTTGCATCCCCTCTATAGTAGCCCCCTGTTACATAGGCATAGAGAAATGCATGCAGTAGGACAGAGGAAGGCCATAGCTTGACCATGCTAAATTGCTGCAGGCAGCAGGCACCATAATGCTTCTATCAGGAGATCCTGAGAGTGTGAATTCCAATGTATTCTCCATTTGGTAAAGTGTCACACTGATGGTAAAATATCCTGCTATAACATCAGAAAACAGACCAGCTATATAATAGATTTTGCACTACACACCCAGAATACAGCCTCAGACCTTGTAACAGTGATCTAGGACTATTTTGGTAACTGAGAAAAGCTGGTGCCAGCTTGCAACACAAGTCCAGAAGGTGCAGGAGGGAAAGCAGAAATAGAATAGGTCTCAAAGAGACCAAATCAGGGCTTTACACAAAGGAAACTTCCTCCTGGATTCAGCAGGATTCTTGCTCAAGGATGGACAGTAGTAAAGCCTTGCTCAATGAGAAGCTAATTTTGCCTTTGGGAATTGGAGTAGCATGTGTCTCAGACCAAATGATACCCACACGTGTTCTGTGCTTGGTGAAAGCTGTGTGCATCCAAAGGAAAAATCTGACCCAGCACGTCAGTTACGATTTTTCAGTCTTACCTCTAAGTCTTTTTGCTTTTTAAATTTACCTTTAAGCCAGTGCCTCTCTTTTATGTATGTGTAAACTAGGCAGATCCCACACAGAAAAATAACGAAGGTATTGTTGAAATAAAGTAAAACACCCACCCAAATGAACCAAAAGACAACTTCTATCTCTGATCTTCCTAGTTGTCTTTGATGTTGTGTTTTACTTTTGTAAAATTGTCTGTTAGATACAAAGCACCCTAAGATAAGGGTTGTGTCTCTTAGAGCAGTGAAAACACTGCTTTATAATTAGAGCAAAATGCTAGAAATTAGTGAATGAAGGTTCGCAACATACTTTTGTTTTGTCAATGTATTCTGCGTAACAAACTAATTTTATAAAGTTGTTTATTTTACACATTAATGCCTCCTTACACATTCTTCTGTGGATAGAAAGTGAGTTCTCTCCTGTTGTACTTAATACAATGTATACATTTACAGTCCAAAGCAAGCACCATGTTGAGAAAGTCATGCTAACTCCAACAGGAAGCAGTTCAGTGGGCTAAGACTTCATGCAGAATAATTAATTGACCCTGCTGATCTACCCTGTTAACTGGAATACAGTGCCCTCATTAACATGTCCACCAGTCAGATACAACCAGGTATTTTATTATTACACTATGCTGTGTAGTATTTTTCCTTACTGCATCATAAGGAAAAGCAAGGTATCAAAACTAAGTATTAAAAACTGAGACAGTATTTATTAATAAGCATAGTTCTGAGAGATACATTACTTGTTAGCAGTCCATTTTTTGAAAAATATATGTAGTGTGACTTATTTATACAAATATCTATGTTATCTTGTCAAAGTAAAGAAGTATAAAATAATAGTTAACATGAAGTGACTTTGTACTGGAAAGCTCTCATAGTGCAGCCTCAGAATAGGATGGAATTCGGGTCATTAGTTTAGAAAGCATCTTTTCAATTATAAGAATATATTTGAATATTTACATTACTTGCTTCTTACTGAAGTTCCTATTCTATACGCACCTCTTGTCTCAATGAAAACAATTGCGTCAAACCATATGAGATGAATACTTCATTGTTCATGCTCACAAGTATTACTCTATTCATTACACCAAAATTAATTTCCCCAAAAACAAGTGCATTACTGTAATTTTAACAAAGTAAGATGCCCTCTCAAAGACATAGGCAAACGATAAGCAGCGTCCAACACTTGCCTTCCGCTTACCCATTCAGAAGAATATGTTTACATCGCTGAAAAGCAGAATACACTGGCAAAATAAGAATTGGAAGTAAGATCAGGTGGATGCAGTTTTATTTCCTTCCTTGCTCTATTAAAAGTGAACTTATATATACCACACAGTGGTATGCCGTGACATTATAAGAACTTGATTCTGTTCCTGTATAAGTCAATGGAAGAAAAATCCCATTAACCTAAAATAGGTAGGCTCAGACCTACCTAAAATGACTAGAAACTTGTGATAGTGGATACTTGGAGAAGCAGGCCACCGCATACTTGAGGCAGTACAGAAGGCATAGAAGGAAACGAAGGGATGTCAGGATACAAAACTGTGGCTAGACAGACAATGATGTACACGACAGCTTCTTCTCAGAAGTATATGAACAGCACCTGGCAGCTGTGTAGACTATTATCTGGTATAAATATGTTTTAAAAGAAGTCTGCAACCAGTTGTCTCAAATTGGAGCAATGAATTTTAAGATTCGGTATGTCCACCAAAATAAGGTTCAACGTGGGCTGAAGAAGTGGTCTGCATGAAGTGCACAGTCTTCTCCTATACATTTTACAAACATTCTTTGAATATTGCAGAACAATTAGCATTTTATAACAAAGGAGATTCAACTAGCAATTAAAAAGCCTGAAACTAGAGGTGGGGGGGTGTAAGAGATACTTATCAGCATTAGAAGTAGGGGGATCTGGCAGGTAAAAATAATCACAGAAGTATTCTGCAGGGCTTTGTTTTCCCACCAAACTCCAACAGAAGGCAGGAGGTTGAAAGGGGAGGCATTCTAGGAAATATTTCAAATACAATCTACTAGGCAGTGGGCATGTGGCCAGAAAACCTCCTCAGGCCAGAAACCAGGAACAGTCAATACATCTTTCTCTGCAAACTGGAGCACACAGCAGGTCATAAAAGGCTTTTTCTACATTAACTCCACTCATACAAAGAAAAGAAGCAAAATAGCACTGTCTTTTAATAAAGTAGAAAATTATGTTTTTAAGATAAAAAAAAAAAGGAAATATTTTTTCCTTTATATATAAATATTAAAAAAGACCTTTCTGCAAGGTTTTAAAGGAGAAAGAGGAAGTGGTGCTTTGCCACTTGAGTCAGTGAAGGAAGGTTACACTGTAAGTACAAACCTTGAATATAGATTCTGTAGACAGAGGGTCAGATCATCAGCACAGCTAAAACATTATATAGCCCTATGGGTATTTATACCAGAAAGGTTCTATTGCTAGGAATCCTTGACTGGTCATCCAGTCTATAACAGTTTCTAAATGTGACATAATCACCATGTTATCCCACAAATCTGCAGTCTAAAAATGTTCAAAATCTGAAGCAGAGTTAGCATGGGATCCTAGACAAGTCATCTAACATGTTAGAAGAAAGCAGGTTGCAGGATTCAAGATAAAGGAGGCTTACTGGAATGTAGCAGCTCTGGTATAAGCTGTTCTTCATTTGAGATATACAAATTATTACCCTTCTGTAGTTAACTAGTTTTTTGCTTAGTTTTTTCCAGGCAACTTGTTTGACATGTGTGAAAACGTTGCAATTCTCTTGAGTATTCAACAACACAGTATAAAAACCACCCTTTCTAGACAGAAAACAAGTGCTTGCCCTTCAGTTTCTTCCCAAGGGCTCAATTAAAGCAGTACAGGCTTCTGGACATAGGATCCACACTATGGGTTCTATCTTGCTGCAAACCAATATCACTTAAAACTAAGTAGACTCTATCTCAGTGGAAGGTGATCTCTACTCTTTTTTGTTGACAATGAGCTAACTGCATAGCGAAGAATGCAATCATTATGGGACCAGAAGAAAAGCAAGCAAAAAATAATTGAAAATAATTTTGTGGGATTCCTCAAATATGTGAGGAACTATCAGAACCAGAAGACAGCATAATGTCAAGGCAAGGGATACTGTAGGAGCCTATTGACTAGTTAGAAGTTCCAGACATTAAGCTCAGAGTTAGCTATCTCAGAAAGGGGTCTATGACTGGGACACTGGACACCTTGTTGAAGGTATTTTCTTCTGCATTTCTTTTAATGTCTTTCTGAACAGAAAGAGATCAGCATGTCAAATGGCCTTTTCTCACCGGCACTCTACACATTTGCTCGTTGGGCCTTCTACCACTACCTCACTTTCAATCACTTGGCACCCATGGTTATTTTTCCCCACTCTTCCATCACCCAAAAGAAGGAACTGTCCCTTTATCATGCTCAAAACAGGACACTTTACCTTCACATAGATTTTGCAAAAACCATATGAATTGAGCTGTTATAGCCAGAACTGGCTACAAAGCCAAGAATCATCATGATGCTTCATCAACAGAGATACTTAGAAGTTTATTATATCACTCCAACCAGTTTTCTAGCTTCTGGTAACTGTAGAGACAGTAAAGAAACAGACACTCTTTTCCAACACTGAGGAACTTTTACAGTAGTTCCATTACTGCCTGCAGACATCTCTCCTTTCTGAATGCAAGAGACCCCTCTGCTCCTTCACAGACTTGGTGCCTCAGGAAGCCACCTGAGGAAATAAACCCCATCATTGTGAAGGTACAGCTTTTTTACTAGTCTAAGGACTTGCTTCTACTGCCTGGTGCATTACCCAGACCATGTGAAGACAAGTATCAACCTATCTCCAAGAGAGCAGTGGTTCCTGAATGTCCACAGGACCCAATGCCAATTGCAGCAGGATGAGTTTCCCAAGTAATATATGAAGAACAAATTGACTGTTTCTCTTGTCAGTGCTTCCTGTGATACATTAAGGCAATCAAGAAGTAATCCAAACTTCATATAAACGTGCTTAGCAATCATGGTGATCAGCTGGATGCAGACATCTAAACAAAAGCTTAAACTAAGGTAAGGATGGTGTCGGAAGTTCTGAAAAATGGAGGAGAGCATGACTTAACTTATGCAACATCCTAGTAAATTTGTTAGGAATTCACAGACAGGCATATATGCATTGCTGTAGAAAAACATACTTAATTTTGGCAGTGGGCAAGAACACCCCTTAGATTCATGTTTTGTTTATTATTTGTGTCTGGGTGAACTGTAAAAAAAGCCTCTGTAAAAGTCACTTTTTAAAGCACAAAATAAACCTCAAAAACTTGAAAGGGCCATCTGGACTAATATACCTGCCATCTTAGACACTTACCTCACTCCTACTCTCATGCTCCTCCTCCCTGCCCCTCTTTAAACTTCAGTCTCCTTTTTGTTTTCAAGAAATAAATCTCGAGGTTATTTTCAGCATACTTACATTCTTTGTTTAATATAACTTCCCACTAATGCCATTAGTTGACTTACTATCATTTGCAATTAAATCTAAATACTTTATTCACTTCCAGTTAAAGCAAAAGCAATTTCTGACCAAGCAGCTCTGCAGTCCTACTGAAAAGTCATTAGGGTATCACATAAGCTGGTTCTGAATTTTAAGTGGGTACTTACTTCCACTGACAACAAAAGGTGCTTTAATATTATGGTTTATTGCATCTGTGCCATTATGAATAGGAATACCGCCTTAGTCACAAAATTAAAAAAGTAGCCTGGTTTTGGGAACTGCCTCAATGCTTTGGATGCAGCAGGTCACTGAAGTTATTTCTCAATGGGATGCTCAAGGAGTGCCTCAGAACTCTCTGGGTGCATGCCCTGGATGTGGCTTCCCACGTACTGGCAAGACATGGTGTCATCCCCTCTTTTTTACACAAAAGAAAAACCCCAATCAAGTCAGAACATCTTCAATTAAATATAATTTGTTTGCAATATTTTAATTGTATTTATTGGAAATACCATTGTAAAAAAAAGATCTCAAAGTCTCTCATATTGGAATGGGCTTTGCTGAAATGACTTATTATTTTGAAATAAGTTCTATTGCCTAAAGAGACAAACAAACAAAAAAGTCAAAATTGTAATGAGGATTATTTGGTGCTGTTACTGACATATTGAAATTTTCTGACTGAACTGGAAAATACTTCTAGAAACTTCAGTGCTCAGTTTCTCACACTAAATAAACAGGAGTAAGAGTATGTTCATTGATGGTCAGCTCCTTTATTCCTTCTCCTTCTGTTCCTCCATATTTTACTCCTATCCTCAGAACTACATCAAACAGATAACCTTATGCAAGTATGTTTTTTTTCTCTCATACACAGTCCTAGTATTTGCTTTAGTAATACACCAAGCAACCTATACAGTAATTCTCAGGAAGATTACTTAATTCATACTACCAAATGTGTTCTTCCTCTGAACTTAGTAACTTAATAGAAATAAGTATATTTCTTGCATCTTAGAAACTATGGATTTCCTTTCATGTACATCAGATTCTAAAAGCTATACCTATCTGGGGACAAATACAGAGTAAAATAGATTAATATGTTTATGGCATAAAGCTCACTCAGTCTATTACTAACTCCATTAACTCAACTCTCAGTGTCTACAATCATAACAATCATTCCAACTTTATAGTTAATAATCTTCAGTCTGGTATGTAATTTAATAAGAAAATCTCCATGTGTGATATATTAATTTCGATTTCACTCTTACCATAGTTGTCTCTTGAATTGACCCAAAGCTGTTAATGAAGATATTCACTGCAACATCAACTGGAATTCCTTTAAAAACAAACAAACAAACAAACATACAAAAAACCCCAAAAGTTTCTAGTGAACTGCACAATCCAGTAAAGATATGTTATTCTTCTTTTAAAGCTCCTTTATACTGGTACCACAGTGTGTATTTTTTTTTATAGGGTCATACAATTTTATCTTTTCAAGTTAGTACATAACAGTTTTCAAAAGCTGTGGTTTAATCTATTTTAATCTATTTCCATTGAAAGCTGACAGATATCACAAAAACTCTTTGCGACCTACTGATAAGAAAACAAAAAAAAAACCCAACCAAAAGAAAAATCCTTAGTCCAGAGCACTAAGCTTAAAGTATTTCACACATCATAAATTTGAATAATTTTCAAATTCCATCATTTTTTTTTTATCACAGAACACGCAGTCTGGTATTACTTTTGCACTCAGTGGAATGGATAGAGGCAATTTACATTTCTATCAGTGGATACTTTTAATTTTCAAGGTCATAATGGCGATCTATTATCCCAAATTACCTGCTTACAATTTATGATGAAACATTTACTTATATTGTAAAAGGATACTTCTTTGTGCAAGCCAAGCACACAACTGTAAAGTATGAATACAGGAAGATAAAAATTGTTGCATGCAGCTTTCATAGCTATTTAGCCTCGGTGCAAGAGAGTTGGAAAGCTGCTCCATTTTACAGTGGTTACCAATTTGCCAAGAAAAAATGCTAGAAGCCAGCATCTGTGAAGATATTAAGATAGCCTGGATGTTTTCCTCTTTTCCACAGCCAGGATTCCTGTAGTTGAAGAAGGATGGTGTGACAGCTGCTACATCTGCCCTTTGTCACCCTGCAGGAATTGATTGGTAGTCGTTTAATCTGTTGTTAACAGAGAGCTATCACAAAGCAAGGAGAAGTGGCCTGGTGGTTATAAGAACTAATTATGTTTCACTAGTTTTATTTAGTACCTATATGTTGAGACTATGTACACTAGATGCACATACCTGATCTTATTTGAACTGTTACAAATACTTAATTCAGTGGGTTTCTTTCTATTTTCAGCAACAAAAGAGATGTAAGAATATATGAAGAATATATTGAGAGAGTAAGCAAAGAAGGTATAAAGTAATATGTGCCTCATCTAATAATTTGCTTTTCTACATAAAATATTTAGGTGTACATTTAATGTCTAAATTCAAACTCATTCTCTTGGTTCACCAGAAAATTACTAAGATAAAAATTCACTTTCGGTTACACCAGTTTGTGGGATTTTGTTTGCTTGTTTTTTAAATGAGACCAGTTAAGTGTGATGCCTTTGGTTATACAAAAGGCATAATACTTTGTTCAGTGCCTGATGTGTGACAGAGCACCCATGACATCACCAGTAGCAGAGTGTACTATGTCTTCTAGATTTGAATAGGAAGTTCTGTCCAACAAAATCACTCATGTGTGAGGAACATTTTAACTCGGGCAAACTACTTGTCAGAAAATGTTCCTTTTGTTTCACCTCCCTGTGAGTTAACATTACATGTCCTCCCTTTTCCTTCCATCTTGATTCTTACCAGACTGCCAGCAGGGTTATGAAAAATATAAAGAAATCTGCAACATGCTTTGTGATTACAAGGTGATCATGCTGACGAACAGGTAGAGCACAGGCTGGACATTTATTCTTTGTGGTAAGGCTCAGTGCTGAAAACAGAAATATTGTTCTACAGAGAATAAGAAAGAAGCAAGACACTTGCTTAGAACTGAGTTTAATATATTTATATAACTTAATTAAACAGAATGTCTGAAAATGGTCTCTTCAAAAGAACAGTAAATATATATTTCAAAATTTTTCACACTATTGATATTCATGTTAAAATATCTCTTAATACACTTATAATTAAATGTAAGTTTCAAAATGAAAGAACTGATTTATGTAAACTGCATAATGTAATAAAATTCTCTCCTTTTTCCAGCAGGGTAAAGTGTATTTCCAAGAAAGTGTAACTTACAGCTGTATGAGCTATTGGAAGTTTTGCAGAGAATATGTATTCAAATCTTTTCTGCCTATGTAAGGAAATCACATTTGCCTACATGGAAGATTCCCACAACATCTGACTACCAGGGAGATGTTTTAAACTGAGAGAATGTGTTTAAATTCCTTACCTATTTGAAATCCCTAAGAGCTGAAATCCCTCTTAGCTGTATTACTAACATAAATTTAAAGGACGTAATAACTGTGTGGTTTCCAAACAGTGACGCTGCTGATTCCAGTTTTTATAAAGTCATCTTGAAGAATATCTATAGAGAATTCTGATCTTTTGAAATACTGTAAAGAGGAGATACTATTAAAGTCTAACTAAAATGCAGAGATAAAAAGACATTTTAAAAACTTTTTCTAGAAAATCTAATCCTACTTAAAATATTTTATAAAATAGCAGTAATAACAATAATACTAAAGCATCACATACTATTATGATCATGAAATCTCAGCATATTACCTTTCAACTCAATTATCTTCCGCAGTTTCACACTATCTAGGGAAATACCCACTTAAAAATAAAACAGCCAACAAACACAGAAATTTAGGTTGTGAATACTATCTCTATATGAATTCTCTGTGTGTGAAAAGATTAAAAGTTACATTCCAAATAATAAAACAAAGGCTGAAACATCTGACAAACCTTTGAAATTAGGCCTTATCCTGGGATCGTAACTGAGCAATAGTCTATTCAAGATATTGCTGGTAGAATTAGCAGGTACTCTTGCAAGGTCTTCAGCTGATTGCTGTCTGTAAAAAACAAAAGAGCATTAGTTACTATTAAGACAGAAACAACTGTGTGCTTAAACTTAAGTAATTTTAAAGTCATGCTGTAGATGTCACTTCACGAGACAGCGCGTTTGGTAGTTTCAGGTTCCACATTGTATAGACGTAACTGTAAACATAACATAAATATCCAGAGGGACATTTCTTTATCAGTAGAAAGCAGCCACCTGAGGTATTTTTAGTGACTGTCAGGTAAGGGCACATGAGTAAACGGACAGACATTTCATAGGTGTCAAACCATGCAGAGGCTTTTGGCTGTCTCCTGCTCTTGCATGCCAGCACCAGCTATTCCACAGAGAACTGAAGCCATTACATAATCTCCTTCTCAAGTGCTAATAAAAGTTTTTTATGGAAAACGTAGCCTTGGACTCTCCTCTGGTTTTGCAGGGAGAATTTAAACATCTCCATTTGTCTTGCTGTTGTTGTGCTGGCCGTTAAATTAAAACTATCCCTAAAATGAAAAAGAACCTGTGACAGGGAAATGTAGCTACAAGAGTAAATGAAATTGAAGGTAATAAAAAGCAGTAAGGGTGCAACAGTCCCCACTCCATGTACTTTAAGCACGTAGCAGGCCAATAATGTCATTTCAATTAATTTGCATGCTGTCTGTAGAACCTGTTCAGATGATGTTTTCCAATTTTGAATTCTGTCTTGTAATCACTTTTGCACTCATTTTATAACGACTAGTCTGCTGACTGCCATTGTAACTTAAGTAACCACAATGACATGTAAAAATAAGACAAGCACACTGCAGAGGCATAAGTCATATGCATCGATACTATTACCTCTGAATGTTTTCTGTAATCAGTATCAGCTGCCACTGCCTCCCTTACCCTGTTTAATTTTTTTTGTTCCACTATCAATGTCAGTTTGACAGACTTATTAGTTACTTTTCATAACATCTTGGTTCACTAATAGTTTTCTTCTCATCCTTCAGTTTCCTTCATGTCCTCTGGGACTTCTGCATTACGCAAACATTTATTGAAGAAAATATTAACTCTCCAAGAGGTTTTTGACCAGTTTAAAAAAAACAAACAAAAAACCAAGTTGTACGAATGTATCAGACCTCCTGATTTTAAGATGTCCAATTATAGTAGCATCTATATGTTTCGCATCTTCCTTATAGAGGACTGAGAATTGTATTAATTAATTAATTAGTAAGTGTCACCATTGCATTATATCACTATTTGACTGAAAACTGGAGCTGAGATCAGATCCTAACCCTTGCAGAGCTTTTATGGATAACCCCAACTTTAAAATCAACTGTTTCAATTCAAACCACAAAGGAAACAACAGGAGCAAATGAACAAGATCTGCTGACTTGGTAGCATTTACTGGGCCTTCACTAAGGAGATTTAATCTCAGTTGACATTTAACAGCTAAAATGTTTATAACTAAAACTATGAGGGAGTTTGCTATTACTGAAAACATGTCAACCACTTATGAGAACATAACTGCATTTTATGGTATCATAGTGTCCTGAATATCCTTTGAGCATTTTATCCTTCAGAACCAAATAATACGATTTCTGTTTTCTTTATTGTATTCAAGATATTTCTGAAACCTAAGGCTGCATATCTGTTTAACTATTTGCTTGCACTTGCTTGACATTATATGTGAGGGAGAAAAGTATGTCTAAATTCAACTACAACAGTAAATAACCACTCATCCCTCCTTGAAATTTTGGACTAGTCACCAATCTTTAGCAGGATTAGTATGAATTCTGAAGGCTACCTAAAGATGTAGCTATTAAAGTGTATCAATGAGAATAGCTTAAACAATAACATATAGGATAAGAAAAAATTATGGAGTGGTATTAAGTATATAATTTGGCTGCAGTATGTAATTCCCCACCCATCTCTTGCAAATGCACTAAAACCTCTGCAACATTTAACAACAACAGAGGTGAACTATTTTTTCTGTCAGAACTTATTCAGAGATAAAATTGTCCGCTAATAAAACAAGGAATTTTTTACTTTAAGTAAAATATGTTAATTTCTACTTGTATGTCCTTATTCTGTGTACAGTAAACCTCTGCTAATTTAATATTAGCACAATGAAATAGTAAATAGGTGCAATAACTCCTTCAAATCATTTATAAATTCACCTTCAAACAATTCTACCTGGGTTGTGTTTACAGTTTTTTGTATATTTCTGCAATTGGGATCATTATGCGAAAGAATGAATTTATTTCCTGAATTGGTCAGGCACTTGGACTGGATTGATATACGTCCCCTTATTTCTGTAATTTTGAGATTTGTGTTCAGTTTCCAGTGATGACCTTTCCAAATGAAAAAGCTGCTGCAGAAATATCATAAACCAGTTTTACATGCTTTTTTTTTTCCAGTTACCAATAATTGGACAATAGGAAAACATAAAGTTAAATGTTATTTTCCGTTTTGTAGCAGGAACAAGAGAGAAAAGAATGTTCATTTAACTATTAAAAAGGCAAACACTCTATACACTGTATTAAGTCTGATACAAAAAGATTCATGGCATTGCTTTCTTTCAATTTGCACATCTTGACATCTAAAACATCTACATCAGATGCCTACAGAAATTATATGTATAAAAGGAAGGTCTCCTTAACACAGGCAATAGAATTTCTTTCTAAATCACATATGTCCAGTATTAATGAAATATCAAAACAAAACCAAATGACAACTAGTGAACAAAATTAAATCCTTTTAAAAAAAAAAAAAATAAATTCTGCTATGGATTATAGAAATAAGTTCATTAAATGGTAATGGTGGTAATCTGACCTACACAGGAGGACATGGACACATAAATTAAATACAGACGGTCATAAAATGCAATGAGGAAGAGGAAAACAGTCTGATAAATTAAATGAGAGAGCAGCAAACAGCAAAAGAAAGCCAAATACAGCTGACAGCTTTCTCTCTTCAAGTAAGAGGAATATGGTGGTAGTTTTGTGAGCTCTGAATTGCACTGCAGAAGTGTTCTGTTCAAAGGTCACCCATGAATTAGGCAAAGGAGATTTACTGTGCTGGGAAGACAGCAATGGGAAGAACAAGTGGCAACACTGCTTTCTGATCAAGAACATCATGATCACATCTCCTGCAAGTTGTTGGGTAGTGTTTTGAACTAGTACAAGTGTAATGAGTACACATTTCTTTTCATTTCTGTAAGAATCAAGCAAAATACCACAGCATTGGCTGTTCTCAGTGGAGACAAGCAGCACAGAGTCAGTAATTACTATTTTTTAAGGTGACTTTGAATTAAGTGGTTGGAATACCTACTGGGAAAAAACCTGCGCTGAGTATCAGTTGTATTTTCACTGTCACCTTTTACAGCATGCTGTCATTGAACATCCATCATTCAATAGCAGTTATACGACTGAAAATCATCAGAAGGACTTTATTTACTTTAGAGAGCCTTGCTGATCAAAATGTCTAAATTTCACCTGCAACTCATAATAATAAATCATAATAAATCATAAACGCAGCTTGTTGTTAGTTAAGAGGTTATGCCCGTTTCAGAGTGACAGATGAGATGAATGTCTTAATGAACAGTGAAGGGGATGGGTTAGGTGCTTGGAGAAATACGCCGGGACTACTCACGCTACTAAGATATTTAGCAAAAGCCACTACCACCCCTGCTTAATTGGCCATTCTGGAATGAACTAACCATAGGCAAATGTGTAGACTACAAAAGAGAAAAAGAATTTGAGCTGAGATCTCTCTTCCTAAAATAAGAAATACTTCAGTTTGCTGAAGGCTGTCTCCCATTTAACAATGCTCACACCAAGAAGTTACTAATCATTTTTTCTTAATCAACCTACAATTTTCACATTTGTGAAAAGCTGATAACTAGCCTAAGAATTTTGTTAGATATCCAACAGTTGCATCATGTGTTGCAATTTTAATACATTTATTTTAATTTGCACTGAATATACGTAGAGCTGCTGGAAAGCACTAAGACATGGATATGCAATAGCACTCTACAGTAACTGATGAGTTCTAAGCAAGATATTGTGAATACCAAAAGGTACGGTAACAGAAGCCTCACAGTTGCTATAAAGGGAATTTAAAAGCAAGTAATAGTAAAGCTAGAAATTGCCTTAACAAGAAATAAGCCTAAATAACAATTAAAAAAAAAAAAATCCACACAAAAAAAACCCCAAACCCAAAGTATGATTTCTGGGGGAAAAAATAAAAAAAACCCAGGAGAAATTAAACAGTATTCTCAAAGGAGTTCTCACTTCTACAGTGTCCTCAAAAGCCAGAAAGAAAACAAAATAAAGTTAGTCATTCAGCATACAATCTTGGTGTGGCATGGCTGGCCTCTTTCTGGTCTTTGGGAGGTTACTTCTGGTATCACTGATGAGTAAAAAAATTACTTTAAATACTGTATTTCACAAGATACGGAGAAAGGTATCTATCTCCTCCTCGACTGCAGCTCTACACATTTTATTACTGCCTCTGAAGAACATAATTAACAACATGTGCAATTGATGGCAATGGATAATTATTTTCATAATTTACTAATCAAAATCCAGAAGTTTAGATAAGCAGATATGCATGACAAAAGGAAGCATCTATTACACTTGGTTTGAAATTCATATAATTCCCTTACATTTGTGTTAAGTACATGTGTCAGAAAACTCTACAGGTCATGATGACATTTAGCCTCTGAGAGCTCACAGAAAGAGTCCTTATCACACACAGTCTACAGGAAGATGACTGAAGAGAAGAATATAAATAATATTCTACACAATGCAACCTTTGCTGCTGTATTAATTCACCTACTGCCCTGATCTCTAGTCTTAAAATCCCATTATGCTGAAGAATCTCTCATTTTAGAATAGAACACGAATATACTTTTTATTCATGGCATGACATTCAGGATGAAAAAAAAGGCATGTCACAGGGACATATTTACATGATATCTTATAATACACTGCAGTCCAGACAGTCAAGTTGCAAGTTAGTTCTATTGTTGGCCTTTGCTTAGAGTGCATAGATTGGATAATCTAGCATTATGCTTCGCCTTCACATAGTTCTAGATTACTGTCTGACAAAGAAAATATATATTCCAACTCACACTGTCCAGTTATCTCAGCAAAATGTCCTACATAATGCTGAAACAACAGATTTTAGTACAGTTTATCTAATCTATGTGATGGAAACCAACATTTTGGTCATGTAATGTGGCAGTGTATATCTGAGAATGTTTAAAATAAGGTTTGGGAAGCACAGTATCTGTCATCTCACCATATATTGCAAGTACTGTTTTTCTGATATAACCTATCAGTGTTCTGATTTGATCTTCTGAGTGCAATAACTCAAAGTATAAAACCAGGTTAATACAAATCAATGAGATACTATAGAATTCTTCTGAGTGATCTCTGTCATCTCTAGCATACTTAATACCTACTGTACCAGGTGACATTTCTATTACTAGGAAGAATAATTATGATGGCTCCAATGCAAAGTGATATAATGCAAATTACATTAAAACAATGGAACTTTGAGTAACTCTTCATGTCTTCTCACAAGTGCAGTTGACAGTTAAACACCTAAGGCTAGACATATAGTTTCTGTACCGAAGTTTGGAGGTGATGCAGCATGGTGAACAAAGAGAAAGGTTCCTTCATAGTGGGATTTGAAACAGAAATCCATATTGGGCACTCCAGATTGTGAACCTTGAATTGTGATGTGAAAAACATCATCTTTCATCTCCTACTGTAGATAGACCAAAAAGCAATGTCTCCTAATGTGGGCATGTAAGCAACCTTCTTGCATGTAAGCAAGTTGGGTGGTGTTGATAGCTTAGCTACTGTCACTACTTCAGTCCTTGCCTATAAGTAAGTACAGGTTTGATTTCATATTCAGTATTGCCAGGGTTGGATGCCTTAAGGAGAGTTTATATGGTAATCTGAAGTGCCTTCTTACTTTTCCCTACACTTGAGAAAAGAAAGCTGGTTCAGCTGCCCACCACAGAGTTGACAGGCCCCAAACTAGTAGAACCAGGTTAATATTGCACTTCAGCCATCCAGACTCACTCATTTTGCTCACAGCAGGCTAACCATGCATCCAGTTCTTAAAATCAGCTTGTTAGCTCCCAGTTTAGGCATCTCTTCATCCTACCGAAGTCACCACGTAAGTGACCCTTGTGAATAATGGGCATCCTGTTGCGTCCCGATACCGCATGCAGATGTGAATCATGATCAGCATACAGATGTTTAAACAGAGCTACAGACATTTTAAAAATAATTTATCCACATCAGTTCCTTGTCCCAGCCTTTCTTCCAAATGACATTAAGTACTGAGACAATACATGGATCTTGGAAAAATGTAACCACCTTGTATGGTGGTATAAGTGTATAAAAGTGGAAAGTGTAAGTGGAGATACATTCTATATAATTTCTCTCAAATATCCATTTGGCGGAGCTGAGAATAGAATGTAGTCCTATGTTTTTCCTTGTGCTTAGGTTTAGGGGGTGTAATTTAACCTGCAGATCCAAATATTTTCTCAGCCTGAAGGTTGTATATGATATACAAAACCTGTAACTTTACCACACAGTTGTAGTGTCTCATCACTACAATGTTCACAATGGAGTAAATGCTGCCCACTGTGAGAATTACTGATCAAGAACCAGTCTACAACATTTAATTACTGATTTATAAGAGAACTTAGGTTTTGCTTATATATCTTGCTCTTTTACTCCCCAGCATGTGGATCCACTCTGTAATCATATTCCCAAACCTGGAATGTCGTGCTATCTGTCCTGTATCATGGCTTTCCATGAGAGTTACATGCTACAGAATAACTAAACCATTGACCAGCTGCTGTTACAAAGGGGCAAAAGAATTTTTATAGGAACCAGACCTGGGCTCTGCAATGTACTTATCTTCAGAATGGCTACGAGATGTAACAGCCTCTACAACAAAATTCAGGCTTTTCTTTCAACTTCACCATGTCTTCTCCCACAGGCTATAACACCCCCCAACATCCCTTCCCCCCCATCATACCTACAAATGAAAATGTTCACAAACTATTGTGCCTGCTATAAGATGGAAATGAAGAGATGATTCCACTTTCCCACCATTTACTTTTACATATATGACAGAGGGGCCAGGTATACCCAAACACGATAAAATTTTTAAAAATCCTTCTCCATGGGAGTGTGGAGAGGATACAAGATACAAGATACACTTCAAACTTCTTCAGTCTATAGGAAGAGCATGTCAGAAGCTGACAGTTAACCATGAGAAGTTTTAGGTCAAGCTTTCATACAATTCCCATGTTTTAAACACATCAAAGGCTTTTTTCTCTAGTTACACTGTCTTTTGTTGTTATTTTTTTAAAAGAAGCTGTTTATTGAACCTTGGCATTTGTGACCTTTCTAAGCTTCTGCCCTGGCAGATGGCACAAGCCATGTTTTCTGGAGGGCTTAGAGGGCCATTTCACAGTTTCCTGAAGTAGCTGATATGCTTTATTGAATATAAGCCAAAATATGATTTGTACTCCTGCTTTGTGGGTAAAAGTTTCTATAGATATCATACAGTATTTAGCTTATCATCTACATGGATATAAATCTCCATGTGGAAAAATACATAAAGGTGAGGAGGGACACTATTTTAAAAGCACTGATGTGATAACCAGACAAAAGAATGAGATTTAGTGATCGAGGTTATACTCCTAGCATTGCCATAGCATCAGAGACACCACAGGATCTGCAGAAACGAACACTGTGAAAAGGGACATCTGAGTCATACTAAAACTGTAATTAACAGGGATAGTTGTGATTATGAGCACAGTCATAACTGATTTCATCAGCTGCTATTTGACACACTTACACCTCCACTCCTATGTCATAAGCAAACTTCCCTTTCCTTCCAGAAAACTTGCAAGTAGTTGTGAGTAGAGACCTTCTGGGCTACTAAAGATTGTGGGGCTAACAGCAGCAGCTAAAATACCATAAAATAACTGAAGTATTTACTATTGTAACAAAATTATTTATTGATGCAATAAAAGGAAAAACAGTTTTTAGCAGTGCTCTTAGAAGAAGTCACATCTAAGTGTCCAACATGTTTATCAGAAACAGGTATTATGAAGAAGTATGAAGAAGTTACTATGAAGTAACGGGGGCAATACAGCTGATGGGTAGTCTATGATTAAGAAAGAGATCAAGTGACTAAATCTCAACTGTAGCTATATCAAAATTATCTGTATTCAGTACAGTGACTTTCAAAACAAACTTTGAAAGCAAAGGACTTTAATCCACAAAACGCTTATTTTTTTCTAAGAGGTAGAGATGCTTTTCTTTGTTTGTCTGTTTAATATTTTCCATGGAGTAAAAAGGCAAGAGTTTTGTTACGCTGTAGCTTTATATTTTATTGCACTACACATCTCTGGAAGCCAGCTTCTATTATCTGCTATAGGATTTTAGGTCTAATGTAACAATTTCTTTGTTCATGAAGGAACATTCAGGAATCAGACACAAGTATAATTACTCTATGTTTCATTTGGAAAGCTTGAGGTAAGAAGGAAAATTATCTAAATGTAACATGTGAAATCTTATATCTGTTCTGAGCAAGCATCAAACCAAAGTAAGAACCAAGTGATTAAGCATCAACTTCATAAAACTCCTTGATAAAAAAAGCTGTGGAAAACAGTTTCAGAAGTAAATGAAAATAAGATTATCAGTCAAGCCACTACCACACAATGCACTGAGAAGTATAGTGTTATGAATAATCACAAGTAAGAGGTTTTGCTCTAAGATGCAAAATGGAATTTTTGTAATGAAGGAAGCAAATATCTGTTTATGAGACAATAATGAACTTTTTATGGGGTTTCTAATCAGCTTGTTTTCAGCTTATTCTAATAGTTAATTTCATGCCAGAGGCACAAATTTGGTGAAAGGCCTGTATTCTGGAGAGTCAGAAAAGGAAAGGTTCAAGTATGGTCAGTTTTCATACAAATAAATAAGTCCCAAATCAATCTTATAATCACCCATTTCTTAACATCAAGCTAAGGAACACAGGCAATTACTTCAGATTCAGTATAAACCTTTGCTGGAAAATTATTTGCATACATTTGAATTTCATTATAAAGTTTGCAAAGAGAAGACTGTTCCTTATATAATTACTACTGTGGTTTTTTGTTCTCATGGTGGTACAATTTAGCTTTTTACATGTTGTAAGGAAACAAAAGACAGTAATTTGTTACAATTAAGCTTTACATTTTATTGCACCAGTAAGTAATGCAAATTAAACAAAAATTAAGATTTTAACTTATAAATGTATGCTTTTATTAGGAATTTGTACCATTCAATTTTATAAATGATGCAAAATCCTGTTTATTTTCTTTAAAAAAGATACAATGCATTCTTCTAAAAGATTTCTTTTGTGCTTCACTAGTAAATTTTTCATTCAGCCACTTCCTTGGAGACTATTTTTGGTAAATCCTTACGGTGTCATTTAATTCCCACTCCAGTGCATTGTGTTTTGGTTTGTTCCTGAGGAAACATTCCTTACTTTTCACAGGAAAAAAAAAAAAATTAAGAGTAGGCAGCCTATTTTATAACACAGTGTCACCAGGTCAAGAAGTTTTGTGAAAAATTATTAAAAAAATACTGATGATTGAAAGTTTGCCATCAGTAGCCTGAGTTAAAAGTCTATTAGATAACCTTTCTGCAGGACAGAGCTGACTTTCATTGCTGATTCACAAGAGGTCTTCTAGATGCCAGCCACAAAAACGGAAGTCCTGCAACCCCACTATTACAAGTGGTTGTGTCGCAAGCTGTGAACTTCAGCCAAGCAAGATACAGACAACTTGTTCATTATTTGGAAAATTCAACAGGATTTAGTGCTATGGCAATTAATTCCAGCTAACACTGCACATGTGATACATCACACAAATCCTGGATTCTGCAACTATTTTTGCAGAAAGCTTCAACTAGGTGGAATGTACAAGTATCACTTTGAAAATTATAGCATTTATTCATGCTTTTCAAGTATATCAAAGACAAATATCATATTGTATGGTTGTAACATCAACTGGCATAAGAAAGAACAGGGTACTAAGAAACAGTGTGTCTAAAATAAAATAAATAAATAAATCCACCCAGTTATCAAGACAAAATGACATCAATCTTTTGAATTCTAATTAAGACCAAGTCAAGAAGAGGGGGGAAATTCTCCTTGCTTCAATGAAAGATCTAAAAAAGAAGAAGATCTGAATGGAAGATCTGAATTTAGTTCCCAGATGTGTAACTCACTTTCTGAGGACTTGCACGCTGACATTTGTGCTGGGAATTAGGATATTTCTTTCCTTGTTACAAATCCTCACAGTAGCTCAGACCAAAACCTCTGTTTAGAGCTCAACTTAACTATTTAAAGGTGACAGAATGGGTAGGGGTCACTTCAGTTGAGTCATGAACACATTTGAGATTTGCATCTTAATGTATTTAAATCCAAAGAAATATGTCATTTTTCAGGTTTGAAATAAAGAATGAGAACACCATATATAGAAACTTTTAAAAAATGTTGGTTAACAAATAAACATCACTGTCAATATTTAAAAAGAGCAGTAACTTTAAAAACCATTATTCAAACATTACTTCCGTCTGGTTATTCTACTTATTTTTTTCTTTTCTTTGGAAAAGGTCTATTAATGTTAAATAGCCAGCCTCATCTCCCAGTCTTCTTTTATGGTCAAAGAATAAACATGCTTTACATTTGTCTAAACAATGTTATCACTTCAAGCATAGTAGTTTTCTAGGCTTATGGACAATTTACTATATTCAATCAGTCATTTCCTCAGATATTTACACCACAACACTAAGAAGATGAGAAAGACTGGCCAAGAAAATGATAAAAAAGGTCCTCACAAATAAAAAGCCTTTTGTGTTGTTCTATGCATCACAACCGAAAATGCAGCAGGCATTAGAAAGAGAGAGTATTTTTAACATCAAGTAATCACTGGTGTCCAGAATACATTCTCTATTCATCTGGGCAATCACAGGTTTTAATTTCTGTATTTTTACAGTGAGATTATTCCATAAAGGCATGCTTTACAGCAACAATCAATCCATCTCCATAAAAGTTATAGTACTGTAAATCATTGATGGGAGACGCTGAAGAATTTAGTTCTATTCAACAGTCAATGAGAATATGCATAGGACTGGCTTTCTCTTACAGAACTAAGCTAATGAGAAATGGAATTTCAGTTGTAACAGATTTGCACCCTCCTTGCTTTTCTTAGTATACCTGCAACACGGTGCTAGACAGCACAGCACAATGGGACTACAGTACTGTGTCCCCATAGCACCAGACACTGGGTTGGAATCCCCACAAAGAGAGAAATGACTCACTATGGCTTAGATTTTTTTTTTCTTTCATTAGAACAGAGGATTTGCTGCAGAAAAAACATACTCACTGACAGAACATAGCTATGATGCTGGTCAAACCATCTTCCTCTCACTCCCAACCTAAACCCTGTTCCTAAAGCAGAAAGAATCACCATCTACTTCAACTGCCACTTAATTTCCACTGTCAAAATTATGCAGGATCACCATGATACAAAAGCATAAAAAGAAACAAGGAACGTACGATGGACATAGATATTGCTTCTTTTTCCCCTTTCCTTTCTTTGAAGACTTCTCTTTGGGATAGACTTCTTCAACCCACAAGGAGAACGAGATGAAAAAGAAAATTGCTAGTAACAACTTCATCTTGAAAATGAAGCTTTAGAGAAACCTTCAATCTGTATCAAAAGAAAAGAAAGAGGTTTATGCTAGTAAGGCTCTATCTGGAAAACGGGAACAGATACCTACAAAAGTGAACAAACGGGTTTGTATTTTTTTGTTTTAAAGTTTGATCTTAATTGCCTTGAGTCTGTTGCGGTGTACATGGAACCAATGTAGGCAATTTCCTGAGAGTCGAGCAGATTCCCAAAGTTAAGAGATTGACTGTGAGGAACAGATTTAAGTACAAGTTTGCTCCAGTGTGTTTAAGAAATAAACATTATGCCTATCTCAAAATCCTCACAAACTTGGAAACATAATTCCTCACCAAAAATGTCAGGAACCAACAGCATTACATATGATTGTGACCAGTCATCTTGCAAGGCAGCACACTGCCAGCCCCCTGTGACCTTGCACAGATGAAATAGCAATTGTTTTGATGTTACTTACGACAAAGGGTTGCAAAAATTTTAAGTGCAGAATATAAACACAAATTACTATTTTGCATTTATTCTCACTGCAGAGCTAGCACTGAAAGGGCCTTAACGAAGATGACTGAACACAACCCACAATACTGTGCTTTATTAGATTGTGTGAAGTTTAATATTTTTAACTTGTCATGGGCAAAAGCAGGTGACCCAAAGGCCAGGAGCTGGGCTTGTGCTCGGCCAGAGACGGCCCCACCTGCCCCTTGGTCACAGTCACACGACACCCCGGGCATTTTCCATTTGTTTCCCATCCCACAGGTAATTCCCTGGCATTTCTCACCTCACAGACACCTCAGTACCAGCTACATTTTCCACTTTTATTTTATCTTAATTTAAATTCCTTTTCAGGAGTAGTGGCTTCCTCTCTCTCTCCCTCCTCCGGCTTCTGGGAGGCACCGGGATGCTTCAGTCACCCCCGGGATCCGCAGCCCCACAACCCCTCGGCTGCTAACGGTCCTGGAGCTGCCCCCGCCGCCCCTCTCTACCCCTCGCCCAGCCTCCCCGCCTCCGAGGCCTCCCAGTAGCCCCAGCACAGGGAAAGAAGCGGCCTCCGTGCTGCCGAGAGCCGAAGCGGCCTCCGTGCTGCCGAGAGCCGACAGCACACGGTAGGGACAGCGGGAGAAGCAAAAGAGCGGGGCTCCCCGCACGGCTCGCTGACCCCGCAGCCGCGGGGCGGCCCCGGCGCTGCCCTCCGGGGGGGACCCCTGAGCCCCGCCGCTGCCTGGCCCGGCCGCACCGCCAAGGCCCGGCCCCGCCGGAACCGGCGCTGGCCGAGGTGCTGACAGAGCCTGGGAGGCGACCTCTCGGCGGAAGGAGCTCTGGGGCCGGGCCGTTGTCGCTCCGCGGCCTTTTTCCCCGCCCGCCCCACTGGGGGGCACGGGCCCCGCGCGCACACGCAGCCCCACACTCGCCACGGCCTTCACCGCCGCTGCCCAGCGCTCACCGCCAGAAGCTCCGCCGCGGACCCTCCCCCGCTCCACGATCAGGGCCGGTGGCGACCGAGGAAGGGGCGGCGGGCCATGTTGCGGCCCGGCCCGAGCGAAAGCGCAAACTCCTCCGGCGGCAGAAGCAGCCCTACCTCCGGCGGCGCCCTCCGCGGGCAGTGAGCATGTGCGGGAGGCGCGGCGCTCCCGCAGTGAGCATGTCCCGCCCGCCCGCCCGCCCGCACATGGGCACTGGGCGAGCGGCGTCTCGGGCAGCTGGAGGACGCGGGGGGGGG
>JANVCC010000076.1:13357233-13560714 GCA_025345505.1 Todiramphus chloris collaris | reverse complement strand
CCCCCCCCCCCCCCCCCCCCCCCCCCGCCCTCCCAGCAACGGAAACGGGGCGCCGACGGGGCGGCGAGAGGTGCGGGAGGGAGGCGGTGGCTGGGGGAAGCATCCTCCAGTCTCTGGCTTGAGGAGAACGCATTCAACGGTGTTGGCGGAAGATTTGTGATGGAATTGGCAGCAACAAGGGAAGATTAGCGGAGAGGGGCTGAGTAGGATGGGAGGAAGACAGGGTGCAATGCTGCATAGATTTCATACAAATATATATATATACGCACACAGATATTTAGTCAATAGTTACCATTCCTTCCTTTAAATTGCAGGCTTTCCCTGAAAAAAAGGTTTGTTTTGGGGATAGACGCATGTCCTGTGTACAAAGGATGTTGGTTTCCCAGTTGCTATAGAATTTGACTGTTATAAATAGAGACATAATGGAATAGAAATTTCATACATAACATTGTTTATGGAGCTCCTTGTATCTTACAGAAATACATGCTGAACTTCCTGCTTGCATCAGCTTTTTGTCCTATATTTTAGAAATGGACAGACATAGTTATAAAGCCACATGGTCTTAGGTTAGCAAATGCTCATCTTCCTGTTATAGTTCAAAGGCATCATCTCCCATATGTCTCACATCACTTTTAGCGACAGAGTCACTGAAAATCATGACCATTTCCAAGTTTTCTTTATTTTCCAGTCTTATTTCTTATCACTCCTACTATACCCTGCCAGTTTTAGTCTCCAGTATGATAAAAAAGCAGCATCACCCAAAGAATATTTTTTATTCTTCAGAACAGATCCAATGAGTAAGTGTAATACATCAATAGACACTTTCTGCAATATCCTGTAATCGCCATCATGCTTCTTGGTGAAGCTCTGTTGGCATTTGGACTATAATAGCAGATAAAAAGTGAAAAAAGTCACCTCTTTGGCAAATGAGAAGTAAGCACATGATCTGGCATGGCAGGGAACAAGCACTGTATAGATTCTTTAATACTCAAATGTCAGGTGCCCTCAGCTCCAAATTCCGAGTAATATTCCTGTCCTAACTGAATTATAAACACACACTGAAAATATTTCCATACCCTTCAGAATTTGCTGCACGTGGTATACATATACTGCCATATAATGGGAGTGGGGGGGTGGGGAGTGTGTGTGTGTACACATACATGCATGCAGATACAACGATCTACTGCCATGAGTAAGTTTAAGGCCACAGGCCTTTTGAAACAGTTTTCCATCTGAAACACAGGAACTTGCAAACTAAACAAAGCAGAGTTTCCTGAAATAGAAAGCAAAGCCCAGAGCCTTCCTATAATACTGTCTCCATGAATAAAAAAAAAATAATGAAAAAAAAAAAAGTAAGCTTATTTTTTTAAAACCTTTCTGAACTGTATCTCAGGAATAGAAACAACGATGCTGTGGTTGTTCTAGAAGGACCGACATAAAGGTGTTTGAAACCAGGTACCCATCAATTGCCATTTCTATTTTTCTGTATTTTTGCTGTGATACTGGGGATAAGGACATGAAAAATAAGACAGTGATGTGATTAAGACATGAGGACAGACGTGTTCCTTGTTTAAGTGAAGAAAGCTTTAACACAGTAGAGCAGAACAAGCATCTACAACAGCCACAGCAGTAGCAGCAGAGGAACAAATGCCTGTCAGCACCAGTGGCCTGAGCTACTGCAGCCACAGCAGGCTCTGCTTTCTGCAGTGCTGCTTCTTGCAGGCATCGAGCCCAACTGCTTGTTACTTCCTGTATGCAAAGTATCTAATTTCCTCCTTTGGACTGTCTGCAAATCCACTGGCATTTGCAAGGACTTCCTGATGCAGCTATGGTTGTAAATTCATAGGGATGGTTGAATATTTGTGGTAACTCAAGAGGACAATGCGTAAAGTAGAAATGAATGCCATCCACTCCCCAGGTTCACGTTAAAAAAGAGCATACAGCTAATATCTTCGTATAGCTAATAGAAGTGAGATATATGTGACAAGAAAAGGGAGGTGCTTCGATAAGATTTACGTAGCATCTTCAGGTGTCTTACACCTTACAAATCATATCAAATATTACAAATAAATATTTCAATATCCTCTGATTTTTTTTTTTTAACACACTTAAATGAAATAGGTGTCAGCTTTCAAGCAAGTGCTGGCAGTGAAGGGTCTGTGGGAAAAGCCCTCTTCTCCCGTGTCTCACCATATAAAAGCTGGCCAAGGCCACAGACAGATGCTTTCTTACCTGGCAGCACCTTCTGGGCAGGCCAGCAGGGACAGAATAATCACTCTGCTCAAACCAGCCCCTTGCTAGTCCCTTTCCAAAAGAGCTGTCACACATTCAGGGCTTTGAAGGACAGCCTGCACACCATTCACATGTCCTATTTTAGTGACACCTGACTTAGCAATGCACAAATGGGAAGGACCAGAGAAAAAAGCTTCCTATAAAAGTCTTGCACCAGCAAGCTGGTTGATCATGAGTAATGGGCCAGGTTCTGTTGATTGGTTCTGGTGATGTTTTGTATTTCAGAGGTCTTGTTGAAGAGAAATAAGTAAATAAAATAGAAGTTTTACTACTAGTAAATTAATATATAAGGGCACACCCACCTCTGTCTCATCATTCATTGTGTTTCATACTGTAGGGGAGGACTTAGCGATCTTTCTTCTGTTTGCAGTTGCTTCTGAGTCCATTGTTGGGACTATCTAACTATTGATTCAAAGATCAGAGTTTCCAAGCCCCCTTGACTTTCTATCACTCCTCACTGAAGTGGAAGGGTAAGGTCTAGTTGGACAAGGATTCTGAGATAAACTCAATAACAGCATAGTGTTATTAAGCAGGTATTTTTTATTTGTGGTGCCAGACACACAGGGGATCACTCCTCCAAATGTGCATGTCACCTGCAGTTAACTAGGAAATGCTAATACAACATATTTGTTGTATTATGCATTAGATTTCCGAAAATTTGGTTACATACTAATTAGTTTTCTGAGAAATTATTAACATATGTGTCTGTCCAATCTCCACCTAGTCCCACATGGGCAATTACTCTGTTATGGTCTCAGGGTGGTCTTCCTCATTTCTGCTGACAAATCTGCAGAACCAGTTTTAACAAGTCTGCTGTGCCAACATCACCTTCTGTGTTTTGGTCAAAGACCCTTACATTCTGTTCCCTAAAGAATGCATTCAAGCTTGCAAAACAAGTGCTGATAAGTCATTTATCAGGACTTTGTACAATAATTACTTTAGGTTAGTATCTGAAGCTGACAGACACAAGATTAGTAAGGTTTCCTTATCACTATGTTCATTTCCCTGGTTCAGGAATAATTCCCAGGAATTCCTATCTTTAACATTATTGCAACCACTAGAAAATAGTGGCATAAACCATATGCAAAATAGAACAAGACCTTTCCTAGTGATCAGCCCAGCTATATTAGTCCTTTCTTTAGTTTGCAGTGGTGGAACACAGAGACCTGAAAATCCAGCATTCCAGCTCTGCTGTTCAATCACACAAAAGATACTTCATAATGTATAGTTCTTTGGGTTTGTTTTGTTGCCCTTTTTAGTCTGCTTTCTGAAGATAATTGGTTTTGTGTAATAGCACTCTGTATGTGTGCATGTTTCAAACAGTTTGCTGCAAAGCTTTGATTTTTTTTCAACTGATTGATACCACTTCTAAAAAAAAAAAGCACAAGCCCCCCCAAACAACAATAATCACACACACACACAAAAACACACAAAAAACCAACCAACCAACCAACCAACCAACCAAAAAACGAACAACACACAAAAAAAAACCCCCACAAAAAAAAAAACCAAAACCCACAAACAAAATTTTGTAAAGACAGCTGACTGGGAAGACAGAGGAGGTAATGTTCCTGCAGGAGGAAAAAGGTGAGAAAGAAAGCGTATTTGCAGGAGTGATTATTAGATATCAGAGCATCCACCTGGGAGGAAGGTATTACAAATTCTTTAAACACAAACATATTTAATTCATAAAATATCTGCTTTACTAGAGGAGGAATTTTGACGGAAATCAGAACTTCTAATATCAAATAGCTGACAAAATGTTATTAAAACGATTACCAAGCTTTTTTTTTCAGGAAAGCAAATGTGTGTTTTTAAATTTCTGTTGACAGAATAGCACATGCCTTAGCTTTCAGATTAATGCAGTTAAAAAGCTAGGCAGCCACAAGACCCACGTCTATTGGAAATCAGTTTAGTTTCAATGCTCACCAAACTACTTTTTCTTACAAATTAGGTTGATTTAATTCACACTATTAGACAACATAATTTTTAAAAGGATTTCATGTTCTGCAGCCTTTTTAATTACAGCCATTTTTTATTTCAATCACCTGTCACAGTTGATGGCTTTGGTGATCATCCAGAAGGTGTAGAGGTTTACAGGATTCCTAAGAAAGATCTATTTCTAAAGGATGCTGAGAGCTCTTTGTTCTTCTTTGTCATGTCATTGCAGGAAATAGGGACAATATAAGTATTTGGTATAAAAGTTTTCTCCCTTCTGGTACCAATGACCAGAACCATGGATGGTACCTTATTTCCTTCCTTATGAAAAGACTAGTGATTTTCATTCTGTATTGAAATACAGTCACTTAAAGCAGCAAAGCCAACAGTGAATAAAATAACACACAAACCATAAGATGAAGAAAATGATACTAATGTTCAAGTTCCCTCATCTCTCTTCTCTTTACAAATGCTGAGTGTAACAGATGATCCTTACAGGGTCAAATTTGATGATAAATTCATACTATTGAGCCTTGGTGGAGGCTCTAAAATGAAGACTTTTGAGAGATCTGCGTGCACAGTGAAGTGTCTCCTTTATTAAAATTAAAAGAGAAAATTATTAGAACCATGTACCCCTTCAAACATGGTATTGCTGGTAAACATAATAAGCCTGGGCTGTATTAGGATTTATGTATCTGATAGATAAATAGCTTGTCAAAAGAGTAATGGCACATTGTCACAGTTTAGGGTCAGGGCAGCCTGCTAGACCTATAACAGACATTCTCTGTTAACCCCTCTCCCTCCCCAAAGGGGAAGAGAGAGGGAATAAGGGAGATTATCTATTAGAAAAGAAACCTAGAACAGCTTTAATGAAAATGAAGTTAATAATAAAAAAGGAATATATACAAATATTTACAAAACCACTATCTAACCCACCCCCCCCGATGATAATTATATCACTGTCATCACCAGTGCTGTGGAACAGACACTGGGAGAGTCCCAGACTGGGTCCAGCTGCAAACAGGAAGTGTTTTCAGGAGCTGGATTCTGGTACTGGATTCAGGAACACACAGATCAGGATCAAAGGCTGAAAGGACTGAGTGTTCCTCAGATGCAGGCAAAGCACTGTCAAGCTATATGTATGTCTTCAGGTTTCTTTGCCCTTCTCTCTTACTGCTAAAATGAAAGTACTGTACCAATGACTCCAAAGCTGAAAAAAAAAACCCCAACAAACCAGAACAGAGTACATGTCCTGTAATCCCTGAAAGGACTGATCAATATGGAAAGCAGAAGTATCCAGATTAGAATAAAGATATAGATATGTTGTATGGAAAGATCAAAGAGCAGCGGATGTGAATAGTAGTTTATTCTACAGTTCTCTAACGTTATTGCCAAAGAAATTAAAGTTTAATTCCATGTCAACAAAGCCAATAAGATTTACATTGATGCTATCAGTGGCTGAAAAAGTGTTTTCAACCTAAACATAAGACTCCAAAGTGATTAAATTCATAGTTCCTGTTGTCATGCAAATAAGCCCAGGAACTTGTATTAATAATATTGCTGTTGAAGTTCTGTATGTTCCTAAAAGACAGCTTAATCAGCCTGAGAAATGTATTACCTGTCAAAAAAGTGTTCTCTCATCTGAAACACCTCTCCTTTGACAAAGTATTTTACTTTATAGCACCTTATAGCACCCACAGTCAGAGTAGTACTTTAAAAAAAGTTTTGCACAGAATCATAAAATAGTGTTAAAAGATCAAACAAACTTCTCTTGAAAATTACTTAGGCTCATTTTCTACCTGTAAGATAATATTCTGGAAAGTTCAGGAAGATTGTCACACCAGTCTGGGGGGCAGTGGGGGGGAATCAAAAGATGGCTATTTGTATGCATACACATTTAACCCCTATGATCACATTTAACCCCTATGCTTCAATAAAATTGTATGACCGTGTAATTAATTGGCTGAACACATTTAGGGCCAGCACCATTGCGTTTGTGGATTATACTGTCATTTAAGAACATTTAAGAACATTAAAAACAAGCCAATTGTGAAAAGTATTAGCCTGTCAGCTTCAAAGTTCTTAGAGGCAACGTTCAAGCATAAATGGCAGATGTAAATGACTTGTGAAGAATTAATGCATGATTAATAATTGTTATCAACATGCTACAGGCATGAACTGCATGCCTCATGAGTAACTGTACCACAGCTATATCTGTACAAATTGATAAAGAATATAGCTGTACCTTGAAAAGAACCAGGGGGACAGTTATTATTGAAATGTCATTTAAAAACATGTTCTGTACTTTCTGCAACATAAACACTTTATAAAGGCACTTATTGGATGCAGAGTGCTACACAGGATTAAGTACCTGTCTTTATTTGCCGTACTTACATAAGAAAAAGAAAGGAAGAGACAGATGCCTTGTTCTGCAAGTCAAGGCAATTCCAGCTAATAAGTTTTAAGTGTGATTTGGGGTTCCTCCTGGCTGACCCCGCTGGAAAGATACCTCGGTGATCCTGAGGACAGAAGTCAGGCCAGCCTGCAATGTCACATTCAAGTCTCCTTTTTGCCCGCTATATTGCATGTGTTCTGCCAAGTCACGTAGCTGATGTGCTTTACTGTAGTAAATTCTTTTTATTTAAATTCTTCTTTATCTGCACTCAGTCTGAACAGCTGTCAGCTACCTGCTAGACATATGGTGCCAGAGGCCCACAGGGCACACTGTCAGGGTGTCATAAGGAATTGTGCCTATCATGGGCTCCAAATACAAACTGTACACGAGACACAAAATTAACTGGATGCAGTACTCCAGGTGGTGTCACATAAGAGTGGAGTAGATGGAAAGTATCACCTCCCTCAACGTGCTGGCCACAATTCTCTTGATGCAGCCCAGGATGCAATTGGCTTTCTGGGTTGCATTCTAAGATTCTGTGACTGCTGTCTCATATTCAGTTTTTAATACACCAATAATCCCAAATCCTGCTCCACAGGACTGCTCTCAATCCACGCATCACCCAGACCCAGACTGTATTTGTGCTTGGGATTGCCTTGACCAAGGTGCAGGACCTTGTGCTTGGCCTTGTTGAACTTCATGAGGCTGGCATAGGCCCACCTCTTAAGACTGTCAAGGTCCCTCTGGATGACATCCCTTCCCCTGGCTGTGTCAAGCGCAGCACAAAGCTTGGTGTTATGGGAAACTTGCTGAGGGTGCACTCAATCCCACTGTCCATGTTGCAACAAAGATGTTAAACAGCATCTATCCCAGTATCACCCCCTGAGGAACATCATTTGTCACTGGTCTCCACTCAGACATGGAAATGTTGACTGCAGCTCTTTGAGCGTGACCATCTAGCCCATTCCTTATTCACTGACTGGTTCATCCATCAAATCTATCTCTCTCCAATTTAGGGACAAGGATGTCATGCGGGACAGCGTTGAATGCTTTGCACAGGTCCAGGTAGATGAAGCTAATTGCTGTTCCCTTATCTGCTAATGCTGTAACCCCATCATAGAAGGCCACCAAATTTGACAGGCATGATTTGCCCTTAGTGAAGTCATGATTTGCCCTTACTGAAGTCATGCTGGCTGTCACCAATCACCTCCTTATCTTCAATGTGCCCTAGCATAGTTTTCTGGAGGATCTGCTCCGTGATCTTGCCAGGCACAGTTATTGATGCAGATTACCGAGGGTGGATACATGCCATGGTGTGGAACTCTTCACCGCCAGTGATGATCCTGGAAGGCAGACAAATTGTGCAGTTAATTCCTTTTAGGAATCAGGTCACCCGTGCCTAGCCAGTAGTATGGGGGACGGGGGGGATTTGGGTCTACAGGGAAGCTGGAAGTAATGTGGGTTCAAAACATACAATCTCAATGCTTGCTAACCAACATTCAAGCTACTTCCCAAACTGTGACAATATAGGGCATGATAGACACTGGAGCAGATGTCACCGTGATCTAACGAGAGAAGCAGCCCACCGCTTGGCCCACACAGACAGTGCCCGCCTCCCTCTCAGGAACTGGGGGGACAGTGACATCTCAACAGAGTGTGCATCTCATTCAGGTCACTGGGCCTGAGGGTCAGGTGTCCACCATAAGGCCATTTATAATCGATGTTCCTTTAAACCTGTGGGGTAAAGATGTCTTTAGGGTCCTGGGGGGGAGACAATTGGTACAAAAAATTTTTAACAGGGGCCACTGGGCTGTGACCCACCATAGCCTTGAAATGAATAACTGATCAACCAGTCTGGGTGGATCAGTGGCCCCTGTCTCAAGGTAAGATTCGCGCACTCCAGGAGTTGATGGCGGGGCAATTAGAACAAGGGCATATAGTGCCAACCACTAGCCCCTGGAACTCATCTGTGTTTGTAATTAAAAAAAAAGTGGGAAATGGCGACTTTTACATGAAGTGGTAATTGAAACTATGGGGGCTCTGCAGCCTGGGCTGCCTTCACCCACCATGATTCCAAGCGATTGGCCCCTCATCATCCTAGACCTCAAAGATTGTTTCTTTTCCATTCCCTTGGCTGAGAAGGACCAAGAACTATTCGCCTTCTCAGTATCCTTGATTAACAACCATGAACCTATGAAAAGGTACCATTGGCCTGTATTGCTTCAGGGCATGAAAAATAGCCCGACAATTTGCCAAATGTATGTAGCAAGGGCATTCTCTGGGATTTGAAAAGCTCACCCGCAAATGCTCATCTATCATTATATGGATGACATTTTAATAGCAGGAAAAGAAAAAACAAGAGTAGAGAAAGTAAAAGGAGAGATGATTGAGGAGTTAGGAAAACTAGTTAGTTGGGTTGGAAGTGGCACCAGAAAAAATCCAGGAGGAGCCACCCTAGAAATATTTGGGATGGAGGATAGTAGAGAAAACCATAGAACCCCAGAGAATGGCCATTAATTGGAATGTAAAAATGCTGAATAATCTACAGAAGGTTCTCGGGACTATAAATTGGGTGCACCCCCTGTTGGGAATCAGCAGTGATACTCTGCGACCACTGTTTGAGCTCCTGAAGGGTGACCCGAGTCTTGCCTCTGAAAGAAGAATGACTCCAGAAGCCCACAAAGCGATGGAAGAGGTTGAACGGGTGATTCAATCACACCAAGCATACAGGAGAATAGACGGTCATGATCTCCAACTATATGTTATAAACAGCAGAAACCAGCCATTCAACCTTCTTGGCCAATGGGTACCCACAGAAAAGGACCCCCTAAAAATCACTGAATGGGTGTTCCTGTCATATCAATCACACAAAACTGTGGTCATGCATATAGAGATGATAGCAGTGATCATTTGTAAGGGGAGACTAAGGGGATTACAATTACAAGGAACAGAAATAGTAAAGGTGCACCTCCCTCTTACCAAAGAATGTGTGGAGTGGTGTATGGCTAACAGTCTGGATCTGCAAAACGCATTAGTAGGGTATAAAGGGGAAGTTCTGATCCACTTTCCTCCACATAAGCTGTTTGCCCTGACACAAGAGGTTATAATTTTTGAAAACCCTTGGTGCTCGCCAACACCGGTCGAAGGTCCAACTGTTTTCATGGACGGGTCAGGGAAAACTGGCAAGGCTGTCGTTGTATGGCAGGAAAATGGGGAATGGAAGGAAGATATCACGGTAGTGTTGGGGTCCCCCCAGACAGTCGAATTAACAGCAGTAGTTAAGAGTATTTAAAAAATGGGAGGGGCCCGTTAAATCTGGTAACAGACTCTCAGTATGTGTGTAATGTGGCACAAAGAATAGAAAAAGCATGGTTATGACATGTTGGCAATCCTCAACTGTTTGGCCTATTTAAGCAATTACGGTTATCAATTACTAACCAACAATGTGATTTTTATGTGCACCATATCCGCAGCCATACCAGCCTGCCTGGGTTTATCACAGGAGGGAACAGCCAAACAGACCATCCTGCAGCACCAGTCTGTTCCATACCGGTTCCTGGCCTAGTGGGATAGGCTCCGTTGTCTCATGCATTTTTTCACCAGCCAGCAAAAGCTCTGCAGCGGCAATTCAGAATCCCCTGAACAACTGCATGAACTATCCTCAGCACCTGCCCTGACTGCCAACCCGGGGTAAACCCCCATGGCCTTTGTGTGCTCCCGGTGTGGCAATGTGACATTACACAGGTAGCGCAGTTCGTCCAACAAAAACATGGACTTGGAATGGCGATGACACTGACGGATCCGACAACACCGTGGAACTTGAGCAACATATGGGTGACACTAGTGTGGGCACTGAATCAAACTAGCTTTTGTGTATCTATGGCTCAACCAGAACATCCATTTCACACGCGTTTGGTTGGCTTACCTATTGACAATGTGGGCATGATCGGAAAATTTCTTACTAATAAGCTTGGAATAGTAAAAGGGATATGTAAGGCAGGTAATATCAATGGGTGTTTTGAAGCATGGGACACATGGGATGATCACCTTCCATTATCAGGTTTAGAACTGCAAGAATTTGCTATCCTTGTCAGTGTAAAAGCAGACGTGTGTGTTTTTTAATTACACTAAATATCACAGAAATGATTCTTGGGTGCAAGATGTCTTACCTAGACAGCAAATATACAAGAGTTACACTTGAGGGTGTAATGGAACAGCCAGGGATGCAACAAATACAAGTGATTGGCTACCTTCTGATTACCACTCCAGACAACTACCATCTGGCATGCTCTTGATTTGCAGGGATTGGGCATGGCACAGGTTACCCTCACATCTAATAGGGGGGAACCCTGTATGTTGGGATGGTTAGTTATGCTGACAACTAAATATCCATGATATTAAATCATGCTGAATTACATAGGCATAGACAAGGCCATGCTACACACACATATAATAGGAGAAGTGTCAGGATAACGTGGAAGTGTGGAACAGAGGCAAAACCTTTGCAGCAGGTGTATTTCTCCCAGGGTTTGCAACTGTAAAAGCTCTGCTTGAGCTCAACAAGTTGGCATGCTGGCCAGCTAAAAAAAGTAATTTGATATTGCGAGTGCTGTCCGCATTGGCGACAGATGTGGATTCAGTTCAGCATGCTACATTACAAAACCTAGCAGCCATTAACTTCTTGTTATTAGCACATGGTCGTGGCTGTGAGAATTTTGATGGAATGTGTTGTGTGAATCTAAGCGATCATTCTTGGTCTATTCATAAAAGCTTACAAGATTTAATGGAACAAACAAAGAAGTTACAAGATGACATTTTTTGGACTAAGTACTATTTTTTTCAGGATGGGGAGTTACTGTATGGCTGAAATTAGTGTTAAGAATAGGTTTATTTCTATTGGGCATATTTGTATGCATTATATTGATAATCCCTTGCTTGCTTACCTGCTTGCAAAACATGCTGCAAAAGATGGTGTACCAGGTAATGGTGATAGAAAAACAAAAAGGGGGAATTGTGGGAAGCAATGCGAGTTACGGCCTGGACAATTGCAAAGGGGTTTGACCTTGAGTGCCTAAGCCTGTGTCTTTAGAGAGGACAAAAGTAAGATAACAGAAAGAAAGAATGCTGATAGGACTTCTGGTCCAGCTGCAAGTATGAAAATAATGGATGCATGGAATCGACAAGGCTCCAATCAAGTGCGAGAACAAAGCACGTGAAACTTAGGCACTAACGAATTATGTAATCTGTTTGGCCACGTGTACACTAAAATAAGGTATATAAGCTTGCTGTTAGCAATAATAAAGGTTTCTGATTTTCTCTCATTCAGATTCTGTACCTTAATTCCCCATGGTGCAGAGCCCCAGACAGAGGTGCAGCTTTTGCTCTCCCATGAGTGCCCACCATTCTGCCTTGAGGGTCAGGTAGGATGAGTGCCCTTGACCAGTGACCAGCTCACAGAATGGTGCCTGTTTGCTGTGTTATGTGGACTTAAAGCCTCTCCACTCTGCCAGTGGAACATCCCTCCTTTGAAGAGGTGCCTTCCCTGCACACCCTCCCACTCTAACTGCTTCAGCAGCCCCGGCTGCTGCACTATGACATGTTTGCCCACCCTGTTTGCCACGCTCCTGGTCCCTGGCACTCCCCAGGGCCGCCCTTTGCATGAGTGGGGGGTGGCCACCATTACCCCGGCCCTGCCCACACCTCATCAGCTGCTGTCACTGGTGAGAACCACTGGCTCCTGATGGGTGTCCATACTTCCCTGGGGTTTTCCCAGCTCAGGAAACCTCCCAATATTTTCTGTGATCCCTCACTCTGCTGTGGAACCCATCTGCACTGGATCTGATCACCTCAGCGAGTGTCCAGTTTGAGAAGAAGGGTCTTAGATTAGCAAACCATACAGTGACATTAGGGACAGACACCAGAGTCTTTATATATATATATAAACCTGCTGGCAGCAGTGATGTCAGAATTATAACTCTAATGGACTACACAGCATTTGGAATTTCCACCAACTTTCCTTAATATCTAGGGAGGCCTCTTTTCTGGTGGCTCATCTGGTCTAGCTCCTTACAGTCAGTGAGAACTGGGAGTGTCTGAATTACTGACATCCACTGGCCACTTAGTGGCCTAGATGGTGAGGGTGATGTTTGCTGCTGGAAAAGTGATAGCATAAATAAAGTGAATCGGAGACAACCGATCTCAAGGAATATATAGTATTAGTGTTGAAGTTACTCTCCTCAATTTATATGTTAGCCATGAAACGCAGGAAGACAGATCACTGGAGACATTTTGCTGACATTCAGCTTCCCGGGAGCTCGAATGTTTTGCCATGATTCCCCACTGCAGCGACATGCTGCAGCATGGTGTGATGTAAACACAGCATCTTGATGTCTGGAACTGTTTCCAGTCTGTATTTCTCCCCATCTTAGGCACACATCCCTAGCTATATCGTGGTCTGTCTGACTCTAGATTGCTTGGACCTTGTCTACTACAGAAACAGTCCTTCCTTTAGTTTCTGCTTCAGTCACTATGAACTCACTATATTCTTCATGCTATTGCTATTATGGAGTTTCCTAGTCTAGCCTCTCAGCAACTGCTCTAGTCTAATCTTAATGACTGCTGTCATCCAGTCCAATCCCACTCTCTGGTTCTTGCATGAGGGCCTGGACACTAACACAGAGCATGTGGGAGATGTCAGTCCTCTCTCACCCATTGCCAGCGCAGGACTTGGTTCCAAGCTGCCTGGGTGGGCTCATCAGTTAAGCCTGAGTTGGAATTAAGGACCTCTAGATAAAACAGTTTTAGGCAACTGGCATAAAGGAGATGAGTAATGCTGCTTAGGCTAGATGCTTATGCTGGGAGTCACAAGCTAGAGACCTTCCCAGCTGAATGGTGACTGAAGTTCACTGGGCGTCAGGAATGCTGCCTAAGGGAGAGGGAACAAGTTATGGTGTTATTGTTGAGCTAAAAGCTGATGATAAGGAGGTTAAATTAGCACTATTAAGGTTCAAACTAGACCACATTTCCTTGTTTGCTTATGCTGAGATAGATAACAAAGCCCAGTCTTACTAAAATCAAATTATTTCACACCTACTTTATTCACTTAAAGATTAAGCTATCTGTGCAGTCAAAGAATGGTTGGCTTAATGTGTTTTGACAAGCCCATATTGTACGCTTCTTAGCACCTCATCTTTTAGGTGCATACAATTTGATGAAAAAACTGTATTACACCCTTTCCCTTTTCAGAATTGCACATGGCTCCTTTCCTCTCTTTTCATGATAGTTTAATAGAATTGAACTGTCATCAGGTTCACAGTTCCAGCATTGTATTTAGGACTCTTTTCTCCTTTTCCATCTCTAATTTTGTGGCTAACTTCCACAAATATTGTTAGAATTGTACTTGTTCAAAGAGACCTTCAAGATGATCAAATTCAACCATTAACCCAGCACTGCCAGGTCACTCCTAAACCATATCCGTAAATAATCAGGGAATTCTCTGAATTTTCAGATCAGTAGCTAGATTGGTCACTCCAAAAACGGATTGGCTTCCTATTTTTTTGCACTCTTCTTAAATCTACTTCAGGTACTGGTCCTTTTGCATAAAATAAATTTAAAACCACTGTAACAATGATTATATCTATTGTTTATTTTATTAAAGACATTAAAATTAACTGAACATTTCCCTTTAATCTGTACCATGGTCTGGAGCTTTACAGAGATACAGATCACAGCAAAACATCTTGAGAAGCTCATTGTGATTTACTAAGAATGAAAAAGCCACACAGAGCTGGTATTTCCCTGACATGTTACCATTCTCCCTGAAATGACTGAGTGAACTTTCCTAACAAACCAAACGAAAAAAAAAGAGACCTGTTGACTAGTTCAAAGGCATGTACATACTTTCTCAGTCACAGCTAATGAAAAAATTCCCCTTTAGTTCATGTGAACCAGGACTTTGAGGTCTAGTTATGGAATATCATTGTCAGTGTAGATTAAAGAATTTTTTTATTGTTATTTTTCTTGTCTTTCAAAAAAACTTTGTTGCCAGTCAGCTATTTACAACACAAGTTCAGAGCAGCAGTTTTGTTATTAAAGTGGTGGATAATAAACAATTGCAAACGTAGAAGTGTACAGAAGTATAGCTTAAACCTTTTGTAGGATTAGAAAATAGGACGCATAAAAGATCTTTATTTTTAAAATGTATTTTTTCTGTAAACCTACCCACTGATGTTTACTGATGATTCAGTCCAAATATGAGCTGCATTTTAACTTTCACAAAACACTCAAACCTGGCCCATACCTTGTTCTGCTCTGACCACATGGCAATCTTGTGGAAGGAGATCCAGCCATCTAAAGAGCATCCAGCTCTTTCCACCTGGGCATCTCCCATCCAGATCTTCTGGGACACAGTGCTGGTGGCCACTGGTTTTCAGTAAGAGGTCATTCCTAAATCTGAAAGTACTCTTTTCTTCCTCTATCCCGGGGAAAGCCACAAAAAGCTAAGATGATTCACTTTGCTTTGGGACAGAATTTCAATGCTCATATATCCCAGCAGTGAATTCAGCTCATAAGTGAGGTCAGGTTTTGTCATTTCCTGAATGAACTTGAAACCTGGCTGAGATCTGATTTAGACAGTAACAAAAAAATGAACCAAAACCCCACAAAAGAAAACAAGCAAACAAACCATGCACAAGGAAAAAAGCATGTTAATAAAGACAAAAAACAAACAAAAAAAAAAGGAAAATAAAAAGGAGAAAAAAAGGAAAATAAAGCAAAAAAAAAAAAAAGAGAAAGAAAAGGAAAAGGGAAAAAAAATCCTCAGAAAAAAGGACTCTGGAATATAAATGGAGCCCCTGTGCTTGCCCTTTCTTGCCCTTTTTCCCCTTGTCGTGACAGCTGTGGCTATCCACATCAATGGGGAGAGAAGCTCAGGCCCCTGCTAAGCCTGTCTGCGTTGTTTTTTTCCTGAGGTGAGCTAGCAATGCAGTTAATATTAGGATTTTCTCTACTAAAATCTTCCCAGCACTTCTGCAAGATTCACCTTGCTTTCACTGCCTCAGGGAGCATAAATTGTTCAAAAGCTATTAAACTCAGTGTGTCATAAGAACACCGTGTTGCTAGAGAAAAATGTTTAAAACTTACCTTTCTTGTAATATATCTGCACACAGACTCTTGCTTTCTTTAAGGAACTGAGGCATTTCCTTAAATTTGAGAAAGTATGGATCTCCATTCTTAGGCATGGACTAGGCTGAGATTTGGACTTCATTGTTAGGCTGATGCAAATGGGAGACATTCTTTAGACCCATTGTTCCTCTCTGGAGGAGACAAACCTATTTTAAGGGGCACTAGTGTTGTGCTGACAGTACTAAGTAGACCAAAGCAAAGCAGAAAAAACAAGTGCTTGATGTGTTATAATTCTTATGATCCTAGGACTGAATATGCACATGGTGTATTTACCAAAAATTGTATTTGTGCCAATATCCGGCTGTAGGCATGCAGTGTGCATGCACAAAGAGGTAATGTTGCAAATAAGGGGTACTCCAATGAGTAGTTTCAACCTTGGTTCCACCAGGAGGGAAATCATTTTCCTCCAGCAGTCACACACTGGCGCATCTTGCAAGAGTCTCAACTGTAAGTGCAAGGAAAATTCAACCCCTCTGGTACTTCAGAACACAAATGTGAAGCTGGTTTTACCCCACAGAAACACAATAATTTTGAGTTAAATTCACATTAGCCATTTAGTGTCAGTAAAAGAAAACACCAGTTCTTTTTCTATTTCTTCCTAGACTGTGGGATAGGAATAATCTATTGGAAGCCTACTGCAGTGAATGGTTTTCTCTTCAAACTTAGTGCAGCCACAGTGGCCGATATGTTGTGAATATAATCCCAGTCTTTGTGAATATTCTTCCTCTTGATGGATAACCAAGAGACACATTATACTCCTCCAGCAGTCTTGCTCCATAAGAAAAAACATGAATGTGCACAGGCACTATCTTCATTTTGAATTAATTTTCCATAAATTTGTTTGGTTGCACTTCATATTAAAGTTGTGAAAATACGTTCTTTTCATCTACAATTTATTACATCCTTTCCACTCTACACAGAAACTGACACTACCCTGACACTAAACTCATTTTCTTAAGGGATCAATCCACTGTCAGGGAAATCAATGAAATGCATTTTTCATCAGTCTTAATGGGATCTGGACGAGGGCCTGTGTTTCTAAATAAAGTCAAATACTGGTCTGATTCTGTGTTCAGCTATACCCTTGTAAATTGGAAATCAGCCAGTTGGCAAACTTCTTTCTTCTTTCCTTCTCTTTGGTGTTTTGGGGCAGAACAAAATCTCACTTCATTAGAGTGGAAAGGGTAGCAGAGCATGATTGCAAGGATGAAACTGCAATTCTCTTTCCAAGTGATGTTACACTTGATCGATATGCCTCAATTCGAAAGGAGGTTTGTAAATTATCCTGAGTTCAGCATCTTGAATAATTTGCAGCAGTCTTAGGGTTGATAATGGCTTAAATCCAGCTGCCAACACACTGAAAGAGACTTCTCTACTGCTATTGGCTAAGTATAACAACACTCAAACTATACCTCTTACATGGCACCTAGGTATAAGGCAGAGCAAATGTGAAGTAAAGTTGTCACATCTGTTCCATTCACCCCTGACCTTAGGGGATTTCCCTTCATTTATTTGCTTTGGCAAAGTCAAGAGTTTTTTGCAGAGTCCCTGGCATCTCTATGCATCTAAAGATATTACAACGCAGTGCCTGAATTTGACATACAGGTGGATTATGACAATGGCTTATACAGCAGACAGCTTTAAAAGCAAGAATGACAGTCTGTTTAGTTTTCAATTAATGACAGTTTTCTACACAAGTTCTACACACATAAAAATGGCACAAAAAAACCCCTGTGTCTGAGAACACTGTGAGTATTGTCAATGACCTCACTCCAGCTACCTCAAAAAAAGGGAAAAGACAGTTTGGTGCCTGGTAAAATTTCCTTTCTTCTCTATTCTCTGGAAAATTGTCTCTCATCTTTAGGAAATATTGAGGTCTCATGTTTTGCATATAGAAAGCTTGATAATAAGTTTTCCCACTTTATAAACTTTATGAGATTAAATCATTAACAGCAGACTGATGAAGTGTAATTTCATTCCCTTTCCTTCATCCTCCGAGTTCCTCTTTGAAAAGTGATGATTGCTGTGAAACTGATATGTCACAGGAAAATAACACTTATGTGCTCTGTATTGCTAAGTCTCTTGCATATATGAAGATAGAGAGATCAGTTTTGACCGCCTTTTGCACAACATGCAGCTTGTACAACGAGGGATGGTAAAGAGGTTAAAGAAATGACCACTTACAGGAAAGAGGTTATGATGGAAATCACATGTAAAATGGAAACTGGTGTGGCAAATGTGCAGACAGGGAAAAGCAGGCGTTTTTTTCACTACCTTTCACAGCCTCACCAGTTCTTTTGTGTGGTCAGCAAGAATGTAATTTGTTAAAGCAAGCCATGCCTGCTCACAACACAGTTCTCCTAACTCCACCACTCCTCCACCTGGCACTGCTGTATGGCTGCTGCACAGCCCCCATCCTCTGGAGGAGTTCTGTTCAAACCTTCCAGGCTTCAGCAGATCCAGTTATGACATTCTGGAGACAAACACAGACACATTTCAATAATTTTGAAAACGATACTGTGCAAGAGACTATGCTGGAAGGTTTATTAGTGACTTACAGGAGTCAGAGCATGTTTGCCAAAGCTCCTGAATTTTTTTTTTAGTTGCGTTTCAAAGGACTTTAATAATTAATTAAATGACAGAAACAGCAGTATGAAATACCAGTTGTGGGATTATTCCCCCCTTCCTCCCCAAGTATTAATCACTGGTGGGATAAACTCTAATGAATAAAGAACACAGACCTTTCCCAGGAAGAGAATGAGAGAAGCCTTTGACAAAAGCACAGTTCAGAAATACTTTTCAGAATACCTACCTACAGGACTGTAGGCAGAGAAATTTTCAGGCAGTTGGCATGATGGTGATATGTCATTGACATCCAAAATGGGAACTTACCAGTTCAAGTTATTAAATTTTCTGATTTCTGTTTTGAATGGAATTCAAGAGAAACTAGGCCCCAATTAGAGAGAAGTCCTACTCAGGCAGAAAGCATTATCGTTTGGGCTGTCATCCTGGATGATGGAATTTCTCACTTGCAAGAGTTGTGTTTCATCAGGTAGTTTAATTATTTCAGTGACAATTTGCTTTTTAATGGTGTTATACTTTATTTTGAATCACCATTTATCCTTCATTTTTAACCTATTTCTTTTGCTTAATATTAAAACCATTATTCTTGCTGCTAAGACTGAGTTTGTCTGCACATATTTAATAGACCATACATATTAAATAGACATAGTACATATTATATCAGTATATGTCCCACCTCTTTTTTATTTAGACCATTACATTTATCCTTTCCTCTTATTTGTACCAATCAATCCTACTTACCTCATCTTGATTTCCACATAAAAAGGAAAAAAACAAAGGAAGTGCTGAATGATGCAAGGCTCCACCAGTGACAGAACTTTTCCATCTGGAAATACATACCAGGTCTTTTTAAGCTACGAGGTAACATTTTCAAAGCCACACAGAGAATTCAGCCACACATTTTCCATATTTTATAAGCTAAAAGAGTTTTTGAAAGATCACAGTAGTTGACATATATCTTATGAGTCTAATTCTTCATTTAACATGACTAGATCTTCTTTATTCAAAAGCTTACCAATTCTGAAGAACAGTTACTAGTGATATGGGAATTTAAAACATCTTTTTGTCCATATCTTCCTGGTTATCTTTAACTGAGCTCATATCCAAAAATAATAAAATAATTATTCAGTGATTAAATTCAATTAGAATTAGTTCTTTTTAAACAAAACAAAACAAAACAAAACAAAACAAAACAAAACAAAACCAAAGCAACAAGGCCACTTTTGCATGCATTTTAGAGATCCTCATTGGCATAAATGATTGAATTTAGGTTCTTTGAAACTGGTTGATAAATGTATAATCTCAGATTTCTGTTATATTGGAGGCTGGCTGACTGTAACCAGTGTGTACTGAGCAGTCCATCCTAGTATTCATTATTGGTCTTGGACTTGGTGCCAAGCATAATCTTTAATCAGAACTGAAATGTAAAGAGACTTCATGGAAAATTTGCCTGCAGTTCTTTATGAAAAAGTCCCATCATAAAAGAGGATGTGAGAAAAATGAAAAGTGTTTGCCAAGTTCCCATCACTACTGACTAAAATTGTATATATTCCTGGTATCTGTGCAGATGAGTACTCTGCACTTCCCTATTTTTAGTATTGAACTCGTGCATCCTTGTGCTTACACAAGTAATTATTATTTACTTTCCAGTCCCAAAAGAAAGGATTTAAAAAATGAAAATAAATCTCTCAGCCAGTTTTTACCCCTACACAAGAAATACCAGCCACATGAAACCTCAGGAAAGGTTACCATAAAAGCTAAAAACAAGCAAGGATTACTTGAAAATGCAATTGTTCAATGTACCCAGAACTGCCAGCAGCAGTCTCCTCTTTAGTATATTGACTTCATAACCTTACCCAACTCTTCAGAAATTTCCTGGTCAACAAGACTTTTCAGGAGCTTTGGGGGGGTGGGGCGGGGGAAGGTTAAAAAAAGAATTGTTTTTAATCAGCTTCCTTAAGACTGAATCCCTTCAAAAGTACTCAGACTAAACAATTGTTACAAGTTACTAAAAGTAAAGCAGTTTATCCCTGTAGAGCAATAAAGACAAACAAGCACACAGGAATACTTGCTGGAAATAACCTCTTTCAACTAGTAACTTAAAGGTTTTCTGTATGGTAGGAAGAGGTACTGCAAGCCTTTTTTTGTTTTTTAAATTCAAGTAAAGATTTCAGAGACACTCACTGGTATAAAGTAGGTGAAAGATTTCAGGCTGAAAGGATTCATTCTTCATGAAAGTTTGGGTCATGGTTATTCCTTTTCTAACTGAATACTGTATTTACAATTGTGAATATTTAAACTTGTAAAAGTTATTCTCAGTCTAAAAGCATAAAGTGCATTTTTGAAAAGGGTATTCAAACCAGAGAGGGAAGTCATTTTGTGAGAGTACATTTGCTCTGAATTTACTGCTGTCAGCATATTCCCGTCCTCCATGAGGACCTTGGTGGGATATTTTCATGAAAAAGTTCAGACACGTGTTAACAGCATAGCATTACTGAACTATGTGTCTGTAACAAGTCACTCCTGTAACAAGTCCCCATCTCACTCCTAGTTATAGTTAGTGATAAATATTTCAAGGAGAGATAGACATTAACAAAGAAGTATCCAGGAGATTGTTAAGGATTAGATGAGAAATTTGGGCCTCTAAGTAAGGATGTTGTTGTATTTCTGTTTACATAGAAACTTTACAGCTGGTCTGGCTGTAATCTATTTTAGAGTTTTAAGATGTAAAATACAAATCACATCCATAATTTCAGACCTTGGCTTTATGAGCTTAGTCTTATGAGTTACGATGAACAGATCTATATGGAACAAGACACAGGAGCTACCTTCTGTTTAAAAAAGTTACTTTTATAAGTTTTCCCATTCTTCAATGAACGCTGGCAGCTCACATTTAAATATCTCACAGGTTCTTCTTTCCAGGTTTCAAAACTGAAAACTTAAACAACTGAAAATATCACATAAAATTTGCCATTAGGAACTCTTGCAACCCAAAATGTCTGTAAGAGTATTATTTTCTTTCAGCAGAGGCTTACAGACCTTCAGCCATGGAAGAGGTCTCCACCATGCTGAATAGGCATATGATAGAAAATGCATCTTCATGTAGTGCTTAAACTCTAATGAAGAATAAGTTTCATTTTAGGTCTTTTCCTATTTTACTAAGCTTCTGGAGGGATTTCAGAAGAGTCAGTGACTCAGTAGTGTGCTTCATGAAGAGCTGAGAGAACAGATAATGCAGAACTTCCTTCTCCCTAAGAGGGTTGTCTGTAAGGATGCTGATGTAAAACAGCATCAAGCAAGGCCTTGGCTCCCTCCTCAAAGTCAGATATGAACACATGCAGAAACATTCACTTCCAGCCAGGTGCTCACAAATGTTGGTTTTCTTTTTTTTTCCATTGTTTGCTTGTTTCAGTACTGGAATTTGCTACCTCTTGTTTTGCTTGATAGAAAAACTAGGAATTTTCTAAGGAAAGAAAATAGTAATTAAAATAAACATAAGGCAAGACCCTACCAGCAACTTTCAAACAGAAGTGAAGTTAAATTTGTGCATTTCTATTCAAAGTGCATGTCCTATTCTAACACACGCTGGCTTTAACAGTTACAAACTATTAGGTATGTTTAGAAGATTTCAAAGTAGATCACTTAGGATAGTCAAGTCCCATACTCACTTTTTTAACAATTTAAATTTTAACAGATATTTGACATTGTGGTTTGAGAACAGAAAGCAATTTCTTCCTGGTTTTCACATGACAGACATAGTTAATCTCTCTTTCTGACTTCTCATTCCTCTCCTGACAGCAGGGATGGCTGCAGAGCCATCAACCCTGAGAGTGCTGATTGAGTTACAATAGGTGCTGATTCCTAAAACACACTTTGAAAAATTTTTGTTTTTCTTAAAACTGTAAGGTGTTTTTCTTTTTTCTTCTGCTCTGATAGCCTATTGCAAACTTCCTGTCTACCTGCCACAGGCATTTGATTATAGCTTTTCCACCCATCCAAAGGATAATGAAATTCCTGCCCTGAAAGCTGGGGGTTGTGAGATGGAGGAAGAAAACAAGCTGTAGTTTTCCTGCCTGGAAGTGGTTACAGCCAAGAACAACAGATTCCTCTGGTGCCACATCTGTCACCAGCAGTCATGCTCCATCCTGTGCCACACTAACTGCCTTGCACTTTTGCTTGAAACAGAGGGCTCCTCAGCAAATAAATGAGCAGATGAACTCTGAGGAGCAGCACTGGCTGCAGGAGGTCAGGGAGGGCTCTCTTGGCAGACCAGACTGGACATGAACAAAAGGAAGCAAGCAGATGTTACATAACCGCTATTTTTCTAAAATCATTTTAGCAACACAGAGGGATCTTGTCAGTTCTAACACATTTAATCAGTCAACTTTTCTATAAACAAATATGTAATTTAATTTTAAATGTCATTTCATTCCAGGGTTCAGTTTCAGGTTACTATCATGCAGGCCTCTTCCTTGGGGAGATTTGTTCAAGGGTGTTTTCTGAATACACAAGAAGCAAAAGAGGACAAAAAGTTTTCTCAGTCACAAAAAAAGAACAGTCCTGTTTTGAATAGCAAATCATGAATGAGGGGAGGACCAGGACTTTCTTTTAACAGTGATGGATAGAATGGCAAGCTTGTATAGCTAGGTAAAACACACCCAGCAAAACATTTAATTACCCCGGAATTAAGTTTTCTGTAGTCTTACAATTCTCCATTGTAGACCCAAGAATCTTTGAGGATTTGAATTACAAAAACTGGCAGAGTACAATAAAGTACTGCAACTAGAATAAAATATCTTCAAATATGGAAGAGGAAATGCTGGAATGGAAGCTAAGGAATCATAATCCCTTTCTCACTTATACAAACCAAACCTGTACCTGCTGATAGAAATTCAGCTCCTAGGCAGCATTAGAAATTCAAGGCTTTATGCTGATACATATTCTCCTTTCTTCCAGTTCAAGGGCAATATAAAGACTGAATGGGTTCAGTTTCCTTAGCCAGGAACTCCTACAACATACACTATTTTCTGGAGTCACAAGCATCCACGTTTTTCCTTGCCTTGCCTTTTGGAATGGAATCTCCTTTGGGGCACTGAAGCTGAGATCTGATACCAACCCTTTAGAGTAAGCAGGCAGTTTGTCTCCCTCTGTACCTGGTTACACCTGGCTGCAACTGCCTCCAGAAAAAAAGCATTCATTCTGTGTAGGTTAAATTATCCTATAATGCAAAGTGACATTTTACCAGGTAAAGTTAGAAAATAATAAAGAGATTACAAATACAACTAGATTAAAACATCATGAAATGCATCATAGAGATTGCTTATAAATTTGTGCTCAAACCTATCTGAAGATTGTCACATCCTAGCAAAGTTTCTCTTTCCCAGTACAACTGGTTTTTAGGCACAATTCAGGAATGTCCCAAAGAGGATCAAATAGATTTCTAGTCATTTGAACATCTTTATTCAAGAAGATTAAAAAAAAAATCTCACTGGCACCTCTGTTTCTGTTAGTGCTTTCACCAAGAGGTCAGCACATAATTGCAATTATATTTTTACAGCTTCCCTAAACATGAAGTGTGACCCAATATTGCTTCACAATCAGTTCTTTTGGTAAAAATAGCAGAAATTCAGACAAGATTTAAGGATACTATAATCAGATCCATAGCTGTGGGTGAAAAGAAAAGAAGCATGAAGGTATTTTTGGCATATCATGCTAACTTCAAGTTGTTGTGAGCACAATACCCTCACTGTAGTTATATTTGACTTCAAGAAGAGCAGATTAAAAGTCATTTCCCTGGATATTGGTCAGTGCAATTAATACCTTCAAACAGAAGAACATGTAGTGCTAGTTTCCAGGATACTTTTTTCTAGGCAATTCTAAAGATGTTCAAAGTTTACAAGTAATTTAAAGATGTGGACTTATTTAAAGTTTACTTGAATTAGTCAAAGGTTATGCAAATTGATATGGGCTAGAAACCTGTGGGAACAACCTTTAAATATTTCTCCAGCATCTATGCCACTTTTCTCTGCCACAATTACAGTTTGTCTTTCTTAAGTGTAAAAAATATATTCTTTATCTAAGGATGGAAATGAAACATGGTACAAAGAATATGTTAAAAAAAGAGTTTTGAAACCCAAACTATGCTGTTCATAATCTCAAAGGGTATTTACAGTCATAAAATCGGCACCATACAGATGTATCCCCAGGTGTAATCTGAATTAAAACATATATTTACTGGTCTGTCTGTATGTTAATCTGGTTAGTATAAAAGACCAGTCTGAGAGAGTAAAATAGATTTTCCTCTGACACCTATTACATCCGCAGAATTAATTTAGCACTATAATCAAGCTTATTAGCATTTTAAACTTGGAGATATTTCTGTTTCATGTTATAGTGATGATGTCTGGGACAAAAATATCCCTTGACTTCAGTCCTTGTAGGATTTAGAAAGAGGTTGAATGTGGAAATTCCTATATGAGCAACCAGTTTGAACATGAAGACACTAGCATAGCACTTCACTGCCATATTTTTGGAATCCATTCAGGTGTACAGTTCTACAGAATCCTCAAAACATCAAAGTCAATGCGAGGGTACTGCTCTGTAGTGGACATACTAGAAACTCCTCAGCTAGAATCACAGAATTATAAGAAGTATGTAGAATTACACAGAAGTATGAGCTCAGTCTGAAATGATGCTTCATTCTCAGTATAGGAAAGAACCTATAGATATTAAACAGTGCATTATAAAGAATCACTTACTTATATATCCTATATGTATCAGTCTAGTCTACAGTAAATCTAAGGAAGTAATTTATTTTCTATACAAATAAAAGAATATTTATGCATGTATTTAAATTTTCCTAGGTGTTTTCAATTTCACAGCTTCAAAGAAAGATGCTTCGCAACAAAGATTAATTTTCCTTTTTTTTTTTTTTTGGTAATGGGGCTGGTAGCATCTTTTCTGTCCAAAATGAATTCCTAGTTCTTAGGAAATTCTTAGGAAACTTTTGATGGAAAAAAGAGGAGACAGATGTCTGCTACTTTGAGACAGCAGCAGGTTTGCTAAAAAATAAAGTACCAGAATGTTAGACTAAGTATGCTTTTGGAAAGCACATTTCTATCTTAGAAAGAGGTCATGTAAAAAGCAACAACAACAAAAATTTACACATTTTTAATAACTGTTAACACTAATTTTATTCTCAGTCTTGCCTCTCTTTCCTTTTTTCTTTTTAAATTCTGAATAGGCATGTACATAGTTGTTACATTAATGGTAATACTTTTCTTGTTACATCTCTAAAGACTATCAGACTCCTTTTAAATGTATAGATGTGAGAGGGTCATTTCCCTATCAGAGCAAAAAGCAGAGCCAGTTCATATTAGTTATTAATCCATTCTGGCAAGAAATTAGACCATTTCACTCTGGACATCTCTTTCTAGCTCAAGTAAAAAAGATAAGCATGGAAATTGAATTACCATCTCTTGTCTAAAATCTTTTAAAGAACCTAGAAAAGTTCTCAATAAGAGAAAGAAACACAGGAAGCATATTTTAAAACTTCTAAAGCTTATGCTGGAATCCTTACTGGTTAAAGTTCAGAGATCAAATGATGTGATTACCAACCAATGCACTATATTTTATGACTGTTAAGTGAATTACTGATTTATTTACTTTTTTTTTTTGGCTAAAACACCAGAGAGACAACATATAGTTTTTCTGCATTCTATTTGCAGCTCTGGTACAGACTTGCATGCCAGCCCAAATGGTGATGGAAACATAGTTATATTTACCAAGGGGGGGGGGGGAAACCCAAACCAGTTAAGAACAGGGAGAGATAAGCACTATATCACAAAATTAGTTTTGACCATACGTATATTTATTTTGTTTTATTCTTTCTAAGATAAGATTGAAGGTGTGTGGCAAGAACAGGTATAGAAATGCAGGTATTTATCATGGGTATGGAAGGAAGCTTAAAATCATAGCAGGGAAAAACATCAAGGTTGAGGTATTTTTTCAGTAAAAATAAATAGGGATATTTTAAACACAGAGTATTTGCAGAAGCCATTTCATGTACCACCTGGAGAAAAGGCCACTAGACAAATAAATTCAAAGAAATATGCTATGCACAGAAAATGTTGGAAGAGCAAATGAAGCAGAATTCACTGCATAAGAAAACATTTCTCACTGATGTTTGTTAAACCACAAGGTGGTTTGGTAAAACATTCTGCTGGGGAAAATCATTTAAGATTTATAGACTTAGATTTTGTGACAAGGAGATGCAATATAAATCAAATACAAGTATGCAAGTCAGTTCACATAAGCTATTCAGGGGCATGACTCTAGTGATTAGAGAATATACGTGTGTGTATGTAACTAGCTGGCCACACAATATCCACAGTTCAGTGCTGCCATCATCTGTGTAATGTTTTTAAGAAGGACTTATCACCCAGGTATCTTCTTATTAGTTTTCTTTTTAGAGGCACTGCATTTCAAGCCAGAGACTTTCTAAATGACTCACATTTACTTTTCACAATGAAATGGGAACAGTGTCAGTGCTTCTTCTCCCAACTGTAGTAGTCATAACACCATCTCAAATCAGTGATCATAGGTAGAACCAGTTCAGAATATTCTATTATCAAACTTTACCAGGAGGGCACCAGTTTTAGCAAGATTTATGAAGAAGGAAATCCCAAGAAAATGTGCATTTTTGTCATGGGAAATTCCATGGAAAGTTTTGTCATGGGAAAGTCCAGGCCACTCTGCTGGGAAAGAAGGCATACAAGTTCAGGTATCAGATCTGTTGAACTGCAGCAGAAGACCTGTACCCCTGTCTCTGAGATCACAAGGAAGTGTACAAATCCTTAGTCTACAGACTCCTGCAAAATCTGCTGTTTCAAAAAACAGCCTCCAGAAGACTCAGGCTTGGGACAGGACACTTGCAAATTTGTGAAACAAGGATGAAAACAAAAAAACCCACACAAGCTTATTTGTATACCTAGGGTTACTCACATGGATGCTTGAGTAGCAATCATAGACGGACATTAACCAGGCAAAGGAGCCTGTGCAGTGTCAGAAAGCACAAAACAGCTTGGGTTTAGAGAATTTTAGCTTTTAAGCAAAAGCTACTGTGCCAGAAGACTCCTGATGACTTATAGGCATAAAAAGGTTATTTGCAGTAGTACCTAGTGACAGTGTTTTCACCACTAGCCTTCCTCACTGAGAAGTTCATTGAAGGATGCATTTTATACAAAGTAGATCATCTTAAAATTCTGATTCTCAAGGATTTTCAAAGAACTGAGAAGGTACTAGTAAAATACCAGAAAATGCTTGCAAAGTTATTTTACATTAAAAAAAAAATAAATTCTTCTTGGTTATTTTTAGATCATATTACGCAATATACAGGATCTTGAGCTCCTATCTCTCTTCTCGGCCCATATGGAGGGAAATGAACCAAAAAGAGAATCCTCTATAAACATATGCAGAGTTGCTCACTTTTATGACCCCAAGAAAGGGTTGTAAGCAGTGGAACAGGCTCCTGAGGTGGAATCACCATCCCTAGAGGTATTTAAAAGGCTGAATCCTGCTATGTGGTCACTCACCCCATTCTTCCTCTTTTGAATGGTGCTCAGGCTGGCACAAATGTAACACAGTAATATCCTCAAACACGTTACCTCACAGCATTGTCAAACTACTTCTGTATTACTGCTAAACATAAGTATTACATTTTATATTCTGTCATGTTATGAAATGTTTTTCCCATTATCTTATGAATGAAAAAAACCCCAACTTTTGGTTTAGAGAAATAAGAAACATTGCAAACATTGCAAGAGAGGGGTGTCTAGGAAAGAAGGAATGGAGATTGATCTTACGTAAGGGTGACGGAATCTGAAGGCTGATGTTATTAAATTTAAGATCTTAAAAGAGAACAAAAAACATGAACAAATGCCAGCAAAGGTGATATTATATGACTACAGAACTAGAGAATAAGAGAGACAGGACTGTTGAGAAGTAGGTGGTCTACCAGTAATCTAGTATCTGACCATGAGGCAATGCCATTTCCAGGTTGAACTTCATCAAAAGACACCATGTAGATGATAATGTGAGGCCCTAACTTACTAATCTTTCAGCTCCAGGTCTTTGTGTGTCATTTTTATTTAATGGCAATCTGGGAGGTGAAAAAAAAAAAAACCACAGTCATCTTTTACTAATAAATAGTGCAAGAGAGGTTTCTTTCTAGCTGCAAATCACTTTTGAATCTGTTTTGACTAATACTGTGAGTAAAACTAGGAAATTTCAATATTTTATAAGTTTAATTTCATTCCAGTGACCTGCAAGCAGAAATTCCGAGGAAGTTCCCTATTGTAAATTGTGCTCGTGGTGTTTGAGAACACCATGTATGGTGAGCCAGCTGCGCTACCTCAATTTTTTGTTCCCTGACTGAGCCTGCATGTGGATTTGAACTTTCAGAATGGTTACTCACAGGTAGAGGTGACAGTGTCTTTCTTCTCACATGTCCACTTACTCCTCATTTTCACAAGTAGAGGGGCTGAAACTATGGTGAGCTACTTCTGACCTGCTGCAGTTTACAATGGAAGGTGTACCCAAGTTGGCATCAATTTGCAATGTAACCTGCCTGCATTGCCGAGACACAGCGTTTCGATTCCCTCCGAAGCTATTACCAGCTGTGGTCAGGATTTATGGCTCTACAGAACTGGGACACAGCAAGCCCTGAAGGAACTCAATAAACTCTAGGTAAGGGAGTTGTTGATGATGCAGGAAGTCTCTTCTAGGCACACATTTCTATGCTTCTTGGTAATGCCAACAGCATCCTGGCTTCTATGAGAAATAGTGTGGCCAGCAGGACTAGGGAAGTGATTGTCCTCCTGCACTCAGCACTGGTGAGACCACACCGTAAGTACTGAGGTCAGTTTTGGGCCCCTCACTACAAGAAGGACACTGAGGTGCTGGAGCATGTCCAAAGCAAGGCAACAAAGCTGGTGAATGGTGTAGAGAACAAGTCTTATGAGGAACAGCTGAGGGAACTGGGATTGCTTAGCCTGGAGAAAAGGAGGCTCAGGGGAGACCTTCTTGCTTGCTACAGCTACCTAAAAGGAGGCTGTAGCGAGGCAGGGATCGGTCTGTCCTCCATGTAGCAAGCAATAGGACAAGAGGAAATGGCCTCAAGTTCCACCAGAGGCAGTTTAGATTGGACATTAGAAAATGTTCTCCACAGAAAGGGTTGTAAAGTGCTAGAACAGGCTGCCTAAGGAAGTAGTGCAGTCACCACCTCTGGAGCTTTTTAAAAGACATGTAGATGTCTCATTTAGGGGCATGGTTTGCTGATGACCTCGCAGTGCTAGTTAAGGACTTAATGATCTTAAAGGTCTGTTCCAACCAGAACAATTCTATGATTCTGTGATCTGGCTTTAATCTAGGCACTGGTACCTAAATTTGCTATTGCCTCCTTTTATAAGCCCTTGAATTGCTTCATATTCCCAGGGCACTGTTTCTATCCAGAACGACTCTGGACTGGGCAGCTTGCTGGGCTCCCAGGAGAGCAGTCAGGAGACTAAGTGTTTCTCCAGCAAAATTGGAAGGGACCCAGTACATAGGATGGTTTCTGGGAATTCCCAGTCTACACCTGGCAATATGAATCCTTTCCAGTATGAAGCTACAGAAACTACAGAAATATCCAAAGTCTTTCTTGTTGAATACGTGTCACTGTACAAAGGATGCAAGATTACATGAAAGAAAAAAACAGGAACATGATGCTACTACTTGTTAGGGCTACTACTGAAGAGAGAAAACAGAGTTGGGAAATCCTAGTTTGATGTTTGTAGTTTCCACTAAACTCTAGCAAGAAATACACAAGTAGGGGTTTAGTATTCCCTTGTCTACACTGAACAATGTTAACTAGGCCTGAGTGAGCCAATGCTTTTTTCCTCTCATCCAGTGAAACTGTGATTTGCTAATAAACACTAATATAATCTTTAATAAATCATGTAGAGAATGTCTGTTCCTCATCGCCTCTCAGATGAGGAGACGTTATTAAGCCATCATCAGCTTGAGAAGGCATTTAAACCCAGATTTTCTGTTTACTATGTACTCAAACCACTAAGCCAGCAATGGAGGGGGCCCTACAGGGCAGACAGGGCAGGCACATCCTTTATGGGTGATTCACACGGTAGGAGGACACCTCCTGACATACCAGGGAAGGATCTGATATATGGATACAAAGAGCCTGAAAGTTGAATGACACAGTGCCTGTTTTCTTCAGCCCTCAGCTTGAAAGTATGATAGGATAATCTCCTGAATGAATGGCCAATTCATGAATCGTATATATGACCTTTTTAGAGATCCTTTTGAAAATTTTCCAGTCATTGGAGAGTTTTTATCCTCAAATACCACAAAAGATTAAGGTGATTGAGAAATCCTCTCTGCAAAGGGGGAACTTATTTTTAGAAAATCCTTCAGATGCCAGCTTTAATAAGTACATGACGCCTGATCTCCATGGTCACATTGTGATGTAACTTAAAATGACTTGCTAATCAAAGAAAACATTATTTTTAGGAGAAGATTCATAACAGAATTCAATATATCAGCACCTTATTTAAATGTTCTGTCATTTGGTGGTCTTTACAGCCCTGAGTTAAGTGCAAAGGCTCCCCTGCATGATACATAAGAAGAACTGCTATATACAATTTAGATTGTTAACAATGAATGTTCTGACAAGTGATAGATAGCTAGGAGTCCTGTAAGGTTTCCTCTCTGCCTGTATATAGCATGTTAGACAGGTGTGTTTACAGCTGGAAATAAAAACAAAATCTTCTTAGGGCCTATAATCTCTTTGTTTAGCTGCACATGCATTTAAGTGATAGATGGAAGAGCAGTTGCCTCTACTTTCTACGCAGTAACTTGGTGGTTACTGCCACCATACACTGCAGGGAGATCCAGGTTCAGCCTGTTTCTCAGCCTTACTGAGTCTTGATCTATACCTCCTACTAAGATAATAAAAGTTTAATTAATTTAAATACAAGGCTAGAACCTTTTCTCATGAAGGTGGTCTTGAAAGATGGGTTCAAATGTGAATTCTGGACTAAAGGGCTTTTAGGTATTGTCAGACAAAAGGTACTGGGACACTGATTTTCTTAATCGTCCACTCGCTCTTTGAGTCCAAATGAGCAAGATTCACAGCACCACAGTCAGTCTTTTTGTTTGTTTGGTTGGTTGGTTGGTTGGTTTTCTGGGGGTTTGTTTGTTTGTTTCCTTTTAGTGGTCAGGTATTTAGGTGTTCTTTGTTCTTGTAGATATGGTTGGACTTGGTGATCTAGGAGGTCCTTTCCAACCACAATTATTCTGTGATTCTGTGATTCTGTGAAAATGAACAAGTTCACATCTGCAAAGTGAGGCATGAATGTTTATTTATACACTGAATACTTGACAAATTCTCAAGCTTAATAATTTCCCAAATATTATATAGTTTATTACATTGCTTATTCTCTTTGTATGGTGCCATTAAAAGTTAGAAACTGGTTTAATAACCTTGAAAATCAAAATTAAATTATTTAGCAGCTGTATACATTGTTCTGTGAGCATTTTTACCTAAAATAACTCATAATACTGCCCCAAGCTATTAATGCACTTTGTCCTGCAAAAAAAAATTCCACTCAATATCAGATAAAAAACTACAAATCAAAGCTAACAACCTTGGAAAAAGAAATGGAACAGGTTTGCAAGAAGCATTCAGAATTTTCCACTGTTTCAACATGAAGCGGCTATTCTTAATACCATAATATTCACATAAGAATTAACTGATACAACAAATCTGACTTCAGTCTGATAACTGCATTAACAATTTCAAATTAGTCTGTGTAATGAATAACACTCTTCTCATCTATTCAATTAGCATTAATCTCTCTAAGTAACTTAAAGCCATATATATTAGTCTCAACTAAAATTGCAGAAGTGAAAAGTACATTTACAATAACTGGGGTACTTGTGGTACAAGGACATTTGTCTGCCTGTGGTTTACAGGAAGAAAGAGCATGGTGACTGAACGATCTTCTTTCAGTGGCTAGGGTAGTCCTAATTGGATTGAATTGCCCTCAAGATCATAAATATGAGGATCTAATAGTGATAGAAGAATAAATATGGTGCATGTCTATAAAACCAGTAGAAGAGATTGAGAATGACCTTAAAATAATTAGTCTCCGCTACAAAACCAGCACTGATTTCTCTTTCTATCAGCAGAATTCTGCCAGCAGCATTCACACTGTAATTAAAAGGATGGTCTATTGGCTGTCCTTTACTGCCTTTATCAAAGTAAAATTCCCACTGCTTTCATAAGATAAAAGACACTCATGGAAAAGTTTTTATTATAATCACTTGTTAAAATTTACCACACACACAAACTTTTCTTCTCAAAATATACAAAACATAACAAACAAGTTTATATGACAAAATATTTTCGTAGTACACAAGCATGCAGTTAATAAGAAGACGGGTGAAAAAAAACAATAGAAATCTGTGAGTCCTGAAGACTGAGGAGATAAAAACTAGACAACAACAACAAAAAAGGCAGTAGCTTTACCCAGCTCTCAGAGTGATCATTCCACTTTATCATGATTTAGTTGGTCATGACCAGGTGTGGCACTGAAAATAAAGCTTTCATTATTTTCTTCATCAAAAAAGACCAAAATGCATTTATCAGGCTGTGATCAGGACAGTTGAACTGAATGTGGAGAACCCACTGTTGAACTATCTTTCTTATTAATTTCCAATTACACGAAGGACTAAGTACTCTTTCTTAGCTTTGGTTTTTTTTTATTTTTTAATGAATATAATGGAATTAAGATTACTCAGTTCAGTGGTTCACAGGACTGAGCAGAAATGTGCTGAGCTACAGAGGATCAAGTCATATTGGCTTTATTTAGGCACGAACGGGCTTCCTCATTCTGTATGTATGATAGGACTTCTCGTGCAGAAGAGATTTTAGGCTCTCATCCAGTAGCGTAGTGGGCAGGATTAGGAATCTGATCCTATGAATCCATTTAGACTAGCACCCTTTGTATAGATTAAGAGCTATCATCTCAAAACTGGTTTACACTTTCAAAAGTGTCCTTGCAATAACATTCATATTTTGCATTGATTAAGGGCTTCAGCTTCACTCCTACTCAAACAGTTAATTCAGGGCATTGTTGATATGCTTTCTGAATGGGAGCCTAATCCTGTGATGTACTGAGTTTCACTCCCAAAATACTGACAACTTCAGCATTTTCATCACCTTCAGCTCCTGCTAAATTGCAGGCTATTGATGGTAACTAGCATGCTGAGGGAGCACTAAGGATGAAAAGATCAGTTTATGTTTACAAATCCACTCAATATATAACAAGACATAGATTATTGTCTAAGGAAAAAACAGTACTTTTTATGAATTTGAACATTAATGAAGTGGTATTCTTTTCAAAATGGACTGTGACAGGGCACAACATATAACATCAGAAACATAATATGAAATAAGTACTTCAAAGACTTACTGTCAACCTGAAAACATTTCGTGGGATGATCTGTGATCCAGATGGTAGTGAAGCTGAAGTTCTTGTTTTTTCACAGTGCTGTGGGAATGAGACACTGTAACTTGATGCCAGTATTTCATCAATAAAGAAAAATGTCAGCAATGCTTTGGAATATTGTGCATTCTTAACTGGATGATGTGAACTCCAGTGATTAATAACGGCATAGCTTTGAAACATTACTGTAGAAAAGCTTTAAAATTATTTTCCTTTGTAGTATATTTCCATTCAGTGGATTGGCAAGGAAACAACAATGAGAATTTACTGGTATAAATAATGTATCATTTGTACAGTCTTTATACTGTTGCCCAACTGGCAGTCCTTGATTCCCTTAAGTTTGCTGCAGCATTACCTGGACTTCTAAACATAAAAACTAATGTATGATTTGAAATATTAGTACTCAAGTAGGCTTTTGTCTATGTTCTTCTTCAGTGTGTCTAAGTAAAAATTTAGCTGCTTGTCAGAATCTCAGATTATTTAAAAGTATTTATAATTTATATAAATTGTACCTATATTTATGTAGGAAGGCCTAGAAAGAATTAGGTAGAATTAAGCTTCTTAGTCCTTGGCAATAACATTTATCCTCATGAAAATATTCCTGTGGAGTCTATACCTGCTTTAAAAACATATTAAAAAATGAAGTGATTAAAAGAGACCTGATTGCAAATTCTAAAAATTTTAGAACTCTTGCCATCTACTAAAGTGACTTGATGTTTTAAAAATTTTTCCTGCTTCTCAGTTTGGAAAAATGCCTGGAGTGAAAGTCTCCATGTTCCATCTTAAACCTTATTTCTGCCAAAATAATTCAGATAGCTCCATGATTGAGGCAACTGATGAGAAACTCAGTGTTTATGATTTTCTATGCCCCCTATGTTAAAGCTTTTTTTTCCAAATTTCTACTGAGTCCATGTTTTAGAAAGTGATATTAACATTATGTCAAACATGTACCTGCTGCTTTTTTTTTTGGTTTTTTTTTTTTTTTTTTTTTGTTTTGTTTGTTTTGGTTTTTTTTACCAGAAGTTACTCAAATTTAAGAGACTTTGAAAATTACAATGTGCATATGATCAGTGAAGTCTTAAATTTTACAGATCAGTTCCTTGGAGGTTCTTCATCTCTTCTCTGGGAAAGCTCCAAATGGCCTGAATAAAACTTAGAGGTGCTTCAGTAGATGTTGCCAAGTATAGACTGAGATGATTTGTTAGCATACATTCTCTCTAGTTGACTCCATGCAAGGAAGCTGCCTCATTCAGAGGTAGAGAGATTTTGTCAATAATTAGATGTAAAATAAGATTAAAATAGGAGAGATCTGGTGAAAATGTCATAATGGATGGGACAGATAGTGGGTATGTTTACATTAGGGCTTTAGTTTGGATAAGAATGGCAACTTTTGAAGCACATCTCTTGCCATTGATTATCATCTCATAGTTGTCTTGCAGAATTTGAACTTTCTTATGGGAGTATATTGCAAAATCTCCAACATACCCATAGTGTGGATGCTGAGTCTGTACCAACAACTGACTCATTCCTCTAGCCTATTGTTGAACAAATCTGCAATGAAAGCCTAAGTAAAATTGTGGGAAAGTCACATTCTGCGAGAGATAACAGGAAAAAAAAATTGCCATGGTAAGCAAATCTGGACTCGAGATTGACAGGAAATAAGACAGGGCAAAGTACAAAAGGTGACAAATTTGAGCACTAGGATGTATTAGAAAACCAGTTATGAAGGCAAGGAGGTGGATTAGGAAAGCTACCAAAATCAAGTGTGGAGAGATAAGATTAGGAGGCCAAGATTAATTTAATTAATTAAATGTAGTAGAAGCGGTAACTGAGAAGGGTGAAGGGTAGGGGTGAAAGAGAGGAAGACTAGGGAAGAGACAGGACAAGGACAAATGACAGGAATGTAATATGGTGAGTCAAGAGTTAGAGAGGACAGACACTTCATACATAGTAGCAGCACATTTGCCTCATCATTCCTGGAGGAGAATGGGCATGCCTGCTATCAGCAAGACTGTGTGGAATAAACTGGGCTGTGGACGACAACCTTGAGGTATGCTTGAGAACAGCAGGGGAGGAAGCAAAGCAGTGAAGCAAGAAGATAAAGAAGAAAGTAGAAGATAACCAGGATGGGAGGTGGTGATGGAAGTGATGTAGAATAACCAATTATGTATTAATTTAAGGCATGTGGACAGTATGTGGGAAAAACAAATGTAACCAATCAGCTAAGCTTTGGGTGCGTGATCAGGAGCTTGAACTGTATATATTGCAGCCGTTTGTGAATATAGGTTCTGTCTGTTCTTCAGTTCTCAATTACTCCTCTGCTCCTGTTCCGATGTTCCTCTAACCTTTGGACTTGGTTGCATTTTCTTAGATGGATTTCATTAACCTATTAAACTGTAATCTCAGTTTAGCCTTAAGACCACGTTCTTTGGAGGATGATGCTGTCAATATGATTCCTGTTCTCTTCTGCTGAATTTGAGCTTGAACAAAGGCTCATAGCTATATAATTGTCTCAACATTACTCCTGCTCTGTGTGGACTGTGGACCAGAAGACTAAAGCTGAAGTGCCACAGGTATATTAAAAAGCTAGTTCAATTAAACATGTCCATGAACCAAAGTTCATAGTATCAATAATATTCGTCAGTAAACATAAAATACCTATGACATCAAAGTAAATCAAGAAATGTTTTTCTACTCCAAACTCAATAAAAGGAAACATTCCACTTGAATAGTCAATGTGACTGATCTTAGTATCTCTGTTTGATAGTCTACATTCAGACTGTTAACTGCTAGGTATGCTGCAAATGCTGGTAGCAAAATTATGCTGCCACCCACAAATACCTTCAGCTGAGCTTCATTTCTCTGAAGAGCAGTTTCAAACCATAGAATATTCATATATAAATAGCCTAGAAATATTTCAGTATGATAATGAAAAAAACCCAAACTTGTAATGCTATGAGTGCTTTTTACCAGTGTATTAAATTATCTGTTTATATGTGTTTTGAATAGTACCGTTTATCCTTAATGTTACTGAATCTGGATGCAACCATCCAACTTTCTGTGATACATTCTGGTTTTCGGAATGACAGTGGTTGGTAATTCTTGGAAATACTAATCAAAATTTGTATTCTTATTGCAAACCTGTATCTTGCAATGCTTAGTGGGAGACAGGGAGGAAGACAAAATTCAATAGTTGTTCATAATTCATTGTTTAGAGCTGACATAAAGACATGGCATCTTCTGTTGTGATCAAGACAGGATTTCATGCATGCTAATAGAACCTAAAACTTCACTGATCAATAATTGATGTCATCTGATTTAAAAAAGCAGCCAGAAAGCTTATCTGGCTTCTGACATAAGCAAAGTCACTGCACACAGTCATAAATAAACAAACAGGCATGTGTACCTGAGCAAGCCCATCAACTGGGCGCAGTCCTTCAGGCACCTACTCAAATCTATTCTTAAGAGCATGGGGTATTTGAATAGAGGCCTCTGAATTGGTCCTAGAGGTCATAGGGGTGTTCTACTCTGAAAACATAAAGAAAAATGTCTTCAGAGAGTACCGTCATACCCAGAACACTCCTACCTATGCCATGGGAAAATGCCAGCTTCAAGACTCACTACTGCCACCCTTTCAGGCCTTGGTGTAGCCCACGTTTAAGTTCAGCAAACATGTTACAAAGCCTAAGTGACATGGCTATGTTTCACTTTTTATATGTTGACTTCGGAAGCCCACCAAGACCCAAATGAGCTACCAGATGCCAGAAGTGTGTAGCATTCTTTTAAATAGTTTGGGAGACCTCTAGTGGGCCTCCTTCCTTGTCTCCTGCTGTAGTTCCCACAGCCTATCTAAAGCAAAGTTGCATCAGCATGTAGCTTGGACTACGTACATGTATGTAGTTGATAAAATAATTGGAATTATTAAATATGACTGCTCTAAAGCCATGCTTATAAGTGGAAATCACACAAAAGTAAGGACTTCGGTTCTCAAATGTTTGAGTCAATTTGAGAAATGATTTTTTTAAGCTAAGCAGTGTTAAGTGGAACATCGATATGTGTAAAAGTGTTGAACTGCTTATCTGTAAGTCCCAAGTCTCATTTTAGGATCTGCAAGATAGAAATGGCACTATTTATAGCTGTGATTGAAGCAACCAAGGTATGTTCAGAGCTCCTTGTTTTCTGGTTGTACCTGAGCAGTCCACATTGTATGAGCATCAACGTAGTTAAAGCTACGTTGGACTTCACTCCTTTTCTTCATTGTATTTTTGAATATAACATAGAAACAGGACTACAAATCTTCAACTTGTTCACAGATTCAGTAGGAACGGACAGTAAAGCTGAAATACTGAAAATTAATGCTACCCCATTTACAGGACCACTTTCTAAGGCAGGAATGATTTTCTGTTCAGTTCAATATGCAGCCTCTTCACAGCAGTAAGATTAAAAGAGACATATTTATTTGTACAAATGCCTCTTTTTCTATTGCTCAGAGATCATGAGAGCAGAATATCAAATTGTTGCTTTTCTCAAAGACAGTCTTCCTACTGCAATTTCTATTTTCATATTTATCACTTATTCATAAAAGATTTTGTACAAACATAATATTTAATAACTGTATAAGACTTCTTTTGAGTTAAAAATAACTCCATAATGTGAACATAAGCATTTAAACCTCAACCCTGTCATACCAGCAACTAATTCATATGTAACTACACTGAAATCAAGAGCACCTTGCACAAAACCAGACATTTGCCTCTGTACTTGGATATTTTTTTGTTTTAAAAATACATGAAAAGAAATACATAGAAATAGAAATACATAAAAACACATAGATAGAAAAAATGCAGAACTTGCTTGGGATAGGTAGAGCCCCATGACGGCAGCTGAGATCTCTTGGTACCAGTTCAAATCGTAAAGGGCAGTCAATGAGCACCTACGCATCTTGGCAATTCCAGATCACTTCCAGAGATAACTGTGGGTACATTTTGTTGTTGTAAAGTGGTGAAGGGACAAGGAGTGGGGCGTGTGTAAACCGTCTACCTCTGTTACTGATGTTGTCGCTGTTTATACTGGGAGCAGAGAGATGCAGCAACATTCAAATTCAGCATGAGAGAGCGGACCCCGTTTTCTATACCCTAGCTCCATAGGGTGACTGGTCAGTGATCACCCATCTCCTAGGGTGACTGGCTAAAGCCCTACAACACCCATTGCAAAATATTTCTCCAATGTACCAAAACCAGAACTTAACAAAACACCAAGTGTTGGAGCAACTTACAAAAACCATCCTACTGTTTCTCATAATATGCGTGAGAAAGGCAGGACTCTCACTGAATATTGTGAGAAGCGGAGAAAATCTCTCTGCTAGCAGCTTTTCAGCATCCATAACTGATGTGATTAAGTTATTTTGACTTTGGTGCGGGGAATTCTTTTTGTTGATGTAAGTGAAGTTTGTGAAGAGTGTGTGATGAATGTATATTTTAATGCTAACACTTAGTTAGTAATAACCACAGAGAAAGCCTTTTATTTCAAGGATACTTATAATTCAGGAGTATAAAGGCTACACACCGCCACAATAAGTCTCTGGAGTACTAACAGGCCAGACCTCCATTGCCTTCTCTGGTGGCTAGGTCTCAGTAACAATAAATTCCTGTGAGATAATACAGATAATTCAAATTGTCAAAAGAAAAACTGCTTCAAAAAGTTCTAAATAAGGATGTTAAAAAAAAGAACCTGAAAATACGTCAAATCAGTATGGCTATTCTACAGAGCAAAGTCTGTATCTCAAACTATTCGAAGATGGCAATTCATGGAGACAAGCCTGCTCTGTGATACTGAAATTCAAAAATATTTGATACAGAATTTTATAGATTATATTACAAAACCTTTGGGAAAAAGGTTTTGTCTTTGATACACCACCAAAAAGACTACATAAGTGTAAACTAAGTCACTGTGAGATGAGATATGGCATGGTGACTGATACAAAAGGCAAAGACTGGAGTGCAATTCTCAGCACAGAGAAAAGTTAGGAATGCAAAGCTTTGTGCGGTGAAAAATATTTATTATGGATGTAGAAAAGAATGTGAACATTGTGGTAGCAAAATACAGATGAATGACAGAATCACAGAATGTTAAGGGTTGGAAGGGACCTCAAAAAGTCATCTAGTACAACCCCCCTGCCAGAGCAGGACCACCTAGAGCAGGTCACATAGGAACACATCCAGATGGGTTTTAAATGTCTCCAGAGGAGGCTCCACAGCCCCTCTGGGCAGCCTGTTCCAGTGCTCTGTCACCCTCACACTGAAAAAGTTTTTTTCTCATGTTTCTGTGTAACCTCTTATGCTCCAGCTTACATCAGTTGCCCCTTGTCCTATCATTGGACATACCAGAGAAGAGCCTGGCTCCAGCCTCCTGACACTCACCGTTTACATATTTATAAACATTAATGAGGTCACCCTTCAGTCTCCTCCAAGCTAAAGAGATTCAGCTCCCTCAGCCTTTCACCATAAGGGAGATGCTCCACTCCCTTAATCATCTTTGTGGCTCTGCACTGGACTCTTTCAAGCAGTTCCCTGTCCTTCTTGAACTGAGAGGCCCAAAACTGAACACAATATTCCAGATGAGGTCTCACCAGGGCAGAGTAGAAGGGGAGGAGAAGCTCTCTTGACCCACAAACCACACCCCTTCTAACACACCCCAGGATGCCACTGGCCTTCTTGGCCATGAGGGCTCATTGCTGGCTCATGGTCACCCTGCTGTCCACCAGAACTCCCAGGTCCTTTTCCCCCATGCTACTCTCTAACAAGTCAATCCCCAACCTATATTGGTACCTGGGGTAATTCTTTCCCAGATAAAAGACTCTACACTTGCCCTTGTTGTATTTCATTTGATTTCTCCCTGCCCAACTCTCCATCCTGTCCAGGTCTCGCTGAATGGCAGCACAGCCTGCTGGTGTCAGCCACTCCTCCCAGTCTTGTACCATCAGCAAACTTGCAGACAGTGCTCTCTGTTCATCCAGGTCACTGATGACTATACTGAATAGTACGCCCCAGTACTGACCCCTGAGGGACTCCACTAGATACAGGTCTCCCACTAGATACAGACCTCAAGATGAGTCTTAATGATATCCAGAGAAATCTGTACTAGGCCCTGTAGTTCACCAGAACTCTTAGATGCATCAATAGTATGGTCCCAAGTGAAATTCAGTATTGGCAATGCAACGTGCACTGGCAGGAATGATTTGAACTACACATACATTAGTCTGTCATAAATGTCAATACTTCTGTGGATCATTGCACAAGTACATCAAATAAAAAGGTAAAGGCATACATAAGTAGTATTATATATAATAAAATGTTCTATCTTCACTATGTATGTTAAGATTGGGCCTTCACTTGGAATGTCATGTTCTGTTTGTCACACCCCACATAAAACATAAAAAAAAAAAATATATGGGACTCAGAAAAGCTTGAAAGTATAGGCATTTTCAAATTAAATTATGTAGTGAAAATGTTTAGCTGGGAAAAGATGTGATAAGGCTGTAACAAAGAAAATGAAGAAAGTAGAGAAGTCATAATTTATATTTACCTATTTTCATAATTCAAACACAATAATATCCCTGATGAAACTGGAGAGCAATTAACATTAAAAATAAACATAGATAGCTGGTGACAAATGCTTAGCATGAATGTCAGAGACTGGATGTTTATAAGAATAGGTATTATAACACACATTAGTTTGGCATTTTTGAAAAGAAGTGGAGCCTTAATGACCAAAAATACACCCTGGTCTTTAATTACAGAAAGTTTAGAATGAAAGCCTTCTCCCCAGGCAGTGTTATTCCATATTCATCCACTATGCGGGTTCTTGCATTTTCCTTAGAGAAGTCAGAGGCAGTATGCCAGATGAAACAGTGCTGTGATGCAGCCTAGATTTTGACAGCTATGGGAGATGTCAGATGCTTTGCTTTTCACGTACTCAGTGTGAGACATTAGGTCCATGTTTTTCAGAGGGAACTTGTCATCAATTCCCCGAAGTAGAAAGAGTCCCTCAAAATTCTCAGCCAATTAAGGTTAAGTTACAGTGCAATACTTAATTTATTTGATTAAAATAAACCCACTGCTTTTAATCATCAAGGTAGAAGACCTGAAAAGCCATACATGCGATTTTTATTTCCATTTAAAAATAATAGTGAAACCTGAAAAACACTAATAATAGTAGCAAAAATAAAAGTAACTACATATACTCTTTTGTGCAGTACATTTCTTTCTTCATGCTCCATAAGGGAAGGATTGCTATTTACAGTATGTTCCAAATCTGCCTTTCAGAAGACAGCCCATCTTGGCTGGACAGCTTTCAGTTGCTACTATAAATATGTCACTTATTAGGAACAGAGGGGATGTTTATCACTGTCTCAAGGGTTACTTTGGCTGAGGCAAAGCAACAGCTCAGTTATATAATGGAAATAGCTGTATCAAAGGATAAGAAATTTATATAGCATGTGTTCAAGGCTCCAACAGAGCAGACTCAGTTTCTCCTTTGTGTATCTTGCACACACAGTGAGTGAGACCACAGTCCACAAGTCTCCCCATCCATCTCCCAAACCACCTCAGAGCCATGAGAGCTGAAGTCACCATTAAAAAACTCCCCCAAAACTTCTCAACCAAGAGAAAAAGATTTTTCTTTCCTACTGCTTTGTCTGCCTTCCTGGTGTCTCATTAACATTCAGTCTTGTTACCGAGATCCATCACGTAGTCACAGTTCAAACCCTCTTCCAAGCAAACTAGAAATGCCAGCTCTAACAGATGAAGCTTGAACAGCATCATCTTAGGTCCTGAATATCATCGGTCTTTCAGTACTCACGAGCATTAAAACAGGGGGATAATCCTTGCCATAAAGTCAGTTCTGATTTCTAGTGAAACAGCAGAAAGAAACCCAACCCCGTCTGCTTTACAGATGCCCACCTCACCCAGTGCTGCACAGCATTTGAGCAGAAGAGTATAGTTATAAAAAGTTGAAGCTGTGTTTCTATCTATGTAAATGCTAGAGGTCTCATTTCAGGGTAGCTAAACGAACAAATTCTGCACAAGAAAAAAAAACAACTGCATCCAGAGTCTTTTTAAAATCTCCTCTCCATACTTGAGCTCCCGGTATCATGGGCATGTTTCAGATTAAATGTTTAACTAAGCATCACATTTTCAAGCACGAACACAATTACCACGATAACCCACTAAACAAACACCGGTAAATCAGCACAACAACCCAGGCTAATTACCACCCTCGCAAACCGGCCCCAGACCGCGGTGACCTCGCTCCGCACCCTGGCGGGAGGCAAACCCCTTCCTTCGTGGGGCAGCCGGGAGGGGGGGGCGGCGCTCCGCGGGCTGCCGCTGCCTCCTGGGGGGTTGCCTCGGGGGGCAGAGGCAGCCCCCGCGTACCGTCACCCCAGCACCTGTTGCGTCGCCATTTGGCTGCGGAAGAGGAGGCAGCGGCGGAGGCCGCCTTTCTCGCCTCCTCCTTCCCCACCGACGACCGTAAACGGCCGCACCAGGTGCCGCCCTCGCCGTGGAGCGATGGCGGACGGGAGCTAAGAGACGCGGCCCAAGTTGGCAGTGCGGCCGCCGAGCTGAGCTCGGGGAAGGTATTCCTGCGGGAGCGCGGCCACGCTGCCCGCTCCGCTGTCCCGCCCCCCCACCGCCCTCTCCCGCCCCGGCGCTGGCTGCCGGCTGACAGGTGCGCGCTCCTCCGCGGCAGCCCCGGCTCTGCTCGCCCCCGCCTCTCCCGGCCCCGCTGCGTGCCCCGCGCCCTCACCAGCCCCGGCTCCTCCGGCGCCCGCCCGGCACGGCCCCGGATTGTTTAGTCCTTGGGAAGCTGGTCTGGGTCCAGATTTTGCTTTGATCCCCCCCCTTTTTTTTTTTTCGAAGACAGAAGTGAAAAAAAAGCCAAAGGAAAACAAAACCTGGAGACACAGAAAAAGGGCTCTAGGAAAAAGTTTTGGATGGGATTATGTGGAAACTACCCTGCAATTCTCCGGTGCCAGAGCAGGCTCAGTGCTGCCTTCTCCCCAACGGCGCAGCCCGCGCCGGGCGCTGCTGAGAGACGCCCGGGCCTCGCTGCCGCGCCGCCAGTGCCTGCAGAGCCGGAGCCCCTCGCCCCTCTAGCCCAATGCTCCTCCTCGGGCTGCTCCTGCTGACATCTGCCCTGGCCGGCCGGAGGCAGGGGGCCGCCGCAGAGTCCGACCTCAGCAGCAAGTTCGCCTTCTCCGGTGCCAAGGAGCAGAACGGTAAGGAGCAGCAGCTCTCTCTCGCCGCCGCCGCCGTGCTGTCCGGGGTGGGGGCGGGCGCCCGGCCGGCGCGGCGCAGCGCGGAGGTCTCTTGCCTGCGGAGGTCTCTTGCCTGCGGGGCCGCCCGGCGCCGCGGAGGGACTGCGGCCCAGAGCGGGGCGCTGGCCGCGGATGGCGGCGCAGGGGCGGGGGGGCTTCGTGGCTGGGCCGGGATGAGCGGGGCTTGGCGGCTGGGTGCGCGTTTGCCCTCCGCGTTCGAGGGAGCTCTACAGGAAAAAGGGCAGCGGTCAGGCGGCCGGGAGCGAACCCAGCGCTGCCTCGGAGGCTCCCTCCTTTGCAGTTCGAGGTGCAAAATGCAGCCTCTCCTCACCCCCCCAAAAAAACCCCAAGCCCCTTAAAACAACAATACCCCCCAAAAAAAACCCCAACCCAAACAAAAAACCAAAAAGCAAAACGAACCGAAGAAAACACACACAAGGAAAAAAAAGAAAAAAAAACCACCAAAAAACCCACAAAACAAAAAACCCAAACAACTCGTGCACCTTTGTACCCTCAGTCCTTAATTCTCTGGGGAGGGTGGGGTTTTGTCTGTGCATGAATAAGTGGTATTTTGTACGGGCTGGAAACGAAATAGTCCTGCATAGGAAGTGAGAATTACTTTCAACTTTCAAGTGTACCTGAAATGTTTAGAAAACTCTCAAATGCAAGTTCCCTTGGGCTGGGGCTGTGCAGAGCTGGAGAAAGACTCCTTTCATACAGCAAGGGCAGCTTCGGGGTGTGTAATTTGCTTAGCCTCTGAACTCCATATGATTTACATTATTCAGATTTTTAAGCGCCTTTGCTCTTGATCTGCTATTATGAAGTTGTTTTAAAGAATATTTTACAAACTGAAATGTTATATACTGCACAAAACCAAACTTAGTGTAGAATATCTGAAGTAAAGGTCGTTACCATGCATTCATGGAAACCCTGGTGCTTAATGTACGTATTGTTTGAAAAATTTTGTACTTTACATGTCATTTAGAACAAACTTTCTCCCTGGGCACAAACCAACACAAAAGGCCAAGCCAGGAGCTTTCAAACCTCTCTGAACTGTAATGAAATAAAACAGAAACACAGATTCAAGACTAATTCAATTTTCTCAACTCTGAACTTGGGACTCCCCAGATAAAAGTATTCTATGTCATGGCTTCAAATACAAAGCAAAGTTTCAGAGACTTCTGCAAGTGCTCTGTGAATGGGTATATGCAGTGCACTAGCAAATTTAGCAGAGCAAGGTTAATACCACTGTGGCCTGATAATGTGATGATATATGGCACCTGCAGACTACCGGGGCTGCTGATCAAAGAGCAGCATGGGGATCAATCTCTAAATCGGAGCAACTGTGAAGGGCCAGAGAAAAGTGATCAAAAGACTAAGAGACCCGGCTATTCTGACAGGAAACCAATCAGACACTGTGCACAGTACAGGAAATTATCTGCTCTGCGTGAGAAAATAAATCACTCTACCCTTTCCAAGCTCACCTAGTGTCTAGAGGCTTTAGGGCACTAGTTTGTGACAAAATGGACTTGGCTGTTATGCTGCCTTCTGTTAAATTTGCATGGTGTGCATATGAATCATATTGACACACAGAAAATTACCATAACTTTGCTTTAACTTTGTCAGGATTGGAAACAAACCTGCTCTGCTGTCAGTCAGCCCCAAGAAGTTTGTTACAGGATAACACAGCTGGGCCCTGAAGGGCTGTCAGGGTCCAACAATGGGAGTACATCAGTGTAAAAGGCAGATGATACAGCATAGAAGCAGCACTGATGTAAATAGGTGTAAGTATATGTGACAATGCAAACTCGATTCTGTTCACATATCAGAAATGCAGCTGCCTTAGGTCAGGCTTCAGCTGTTTTGCAATGCAGTTTGGCATACTCTAAGATACAGTCACTACATCTTAGATCACATGCACAGCCAGGAGTTGTGTGGTTGTTTGGGTGGTTTTTTTTTTTTTTTTTTTTTTCTTTAATAAAAAATAAAAAGTGCACTGAAGCTGTAGTCTGTGGTAGGTTACACTTAAAACAGTCTAGGTTCTTCTTGTATCTTACTTGAAGTTTGGTTTTCTCGTTCTTCCAATTGCAAAACTTATTTTAAAAATTAGCATAAGTTTAGGTACAGCTAAGTACCAATCCCTGACTTTTCTTAACTGATTTTAATTATTTGGGGGATCAGTAACACTGGTCAAACCAGTTCTTACTGGATTTAATTAGAGTGATTTTTACACTCTGCTGCAATCTAATGATTGTATAGCTTTTAGCTAGAGGCAGGTTAAAACTCCCTGGAGTATGAGAATGAGATGTTGTTGTTTGCATGATAAATAATCTTCAGTCAGGAGAGAGGGAGATGTTTTACTCGTGCAGTCTACAAATGAAAATTCTGTCCTCTACTTGTAAAACTGGTAAATGGCCACAAAGGTTTGCAGTGGAATGGATTACAGTGTTACTTAGCTTCACACTTGGGTGCTGTAGGTTTGCTTCAAGGTGATACTAAAGATGTCTATGGCCAGTTACTAAATCAGTGGGACTTTTTGTGTTAGAAAGGGTAAGTATGTGCTTAAGGATTTATTTTTTCATAATTGGTATTTATTTATTGGCTACATTATTATTAACTTCAAATTTACAATTTGACTTGATTTATTTACTAGATATAGACACAGGGAGTTACCTTGTTTCTGCTGCATAGTGAGTGTCATTTTAGGTGTCAGTTTCCTAGTGTAAATATATCATTGTAATTGTAGATTAAATGTTCTTAGAACACAGTATTCTGATGCTAACTCCTAGGAATTCAGTGCCATAGTTGTTGTGGGGCCGGTGTAGCTCTATTTGAAACTGCTTAAAACTACCTCCTTGTTTTTATTTGCCCTCTGTTATGGTCAGATTTTCTTTAAGAACAGGTTTTATTTGTATCTCTGCTTGACAGTAAGGGGGTTTATGTGATATCCTTGAAAAATTTGTATTTATCTTTAATGTTTTTATTTTATTCAACTGAGCAAATATTTATCTGGAGGATTGAAGAAGTTTATGCAACAATTTTCTGGAAACTGAAGTAGCAGTAAATGGTGCTTGTAGTAATGGCTCCCATTTATCTTCATGGATTTCTGTTCCACAGTCCTTTGTAACATTGAAAAACATTACACTTTGAAGGATTTTTCATACTTTGGTGGCTTTATCAGTTGTCTCATGTCTGGCTGATGTATTTATTACCATTTTTCCGTATTCAAGTAAAGAGTGAAGAAAAACTGATCACTCAGTTTATTTTGAGGACCACAACTGAATCTCTTGCATATTGAATTTCATTACTTGGATTGTTTACTTATTTCTTCTCTCTATTATAGTTCTTACTACTTTTCCATCTGCTCTTGACTGCTGTTTTTATGTAGCATCTTCACTGTTGTTTCTGTAGTTTCAGCAATGTCTGAGGGAGCTGTTGGTGGATTGAGTAATGTGAATTACTTAATTCTAATGACAAGTCTGGTGGTCTGAGTGCACCTGCGTATGTTTTTTGATTGCAACGTAAGGTGGAAGGAGAATCTAAGTTTTCTTGGCTGTCTTAGGACAAGATGTGATAAATACTTAAAGTAATTTTGGTAAGCTATCAGCTGTTATGACTTCTGTGAGAAATATGAGGATGTCTTTTTAGAAAATAATGTAAAAGCTACTATTGGGTGCCATAAGCAATGAGGTGTATAGCTTATGTGGCATATACATTTAAAATGTAGTAATGAATGTCTTCAAATGTCCAAAATGAGGTCAGTTAACAACTCACTAGGACCAACTAGTTAGAAATGTTAATTTTCTTGCAGTCAGTTTCAAGTGTGAATGAACAGTGGTAAATAGAATTGATAAAGTAAATCTTCAAGAACCAGAGCACTTATTTGATTTCTGTCAGTCCTGCAGCACGAGTAATGTACTGGTGTTATCTATCTTTTGATAGATCTTATTTTTTGATTTTTTTTTTCCTTCCCCCACATGAACAGAAACTCTTAATAACAAGTTTCATTAATTGATCGCTTATTCAGGGATGAGGACAGTAGTACAATGTAGAATTTCCAATTAAGTTCATTTAACTTATGGTGAACACCTGAAAGAAGGTGTGAATGTCCAAGTGGTGCAGTGCCTCAAATCCTTGCAGATGGGAATGTCAGTGCTTTTGCTTGAGTACAGTCATTTGGCTGCAAAATTATGTATTATAGATCAACATATGTTAAAGCAGTGGGAATCAGTGCCACCTCCTCTGACTCTTATTGAATTGATGAGTGCCAGTACAGTGCATTGACTGCAACTGGGTAGCAGAAATTTTCTTTGTTTTGAGTAGATACAGAAGTATAAAGTATGAACATGTGTCATCTAAAGGGAAACTTTCCAGCGATGTCATTTTTCTCAAGTTTAATCTACTTCTGTTTAGTTCAAAAATTGTTTTGGAATGTCTTAAGCGTTCTTAAAGTGAAGAACGGCACTACATCCTCTTTTGACTTCCAGCAAAAGATTGTGTCTAATTTGAGAAGTCCTTCAACACTGCAAGGGAAGAAAGTTTTAAAAACTGGTTTTTGACTTTGTTGTTGACTTCTGATGTATTGCCTGCCATTCAGCAGAGTGCTGTTTGGGACTTGGTGTTAATTCTGCTTCTTTTCTCAGATTCTTCTGTTAGGTAAAATTAAGGGATTTCAAAGCACAGACCATTTGCTACTTGACCCAAATATGTAGGTGTTCCAGCTTTCTTGTATCTTTGTTCTATACCTTGAATGGTATTTAAGGGAGAAACATGTAAAATCTTATTTTTGCAGTAGCTAGTTCTTATTAGGTTTGCAATCTTTAAAGCTTTATATGATGTTGTTTGGGGTTTTTAGTTTGTCTTTCAGGCAGATGCAGAGTTTTATAATGGAGAAGAAATGCAGGGTATACCTTGAGACACTGACAGCTATACTACCAAAAGGCCTATGTTGAACTTGGTCTTCAAATAAACTTGATGTCTTTTACATCTTATAACTTTATACAGTCCCTTTGAATCTTATTATTACATAGTCAATAGGTAATAGGAAAGTACTGGTTTGCATCCTAAGCAGTGGCTGCATGTTATAGCTGAGTGGTTTTGTGGGGTTTTGTTGCTGTTGTGTAGTTGCTGCTTTTGCGTTTTGCTGCGTCTGGCAGTTCCTGATTACTAGAAAGAGGATGTACTTTGCAAACTCACTTCCCTTAGCTGGAAATGAGCCTCTTCAATTGCATTATAGATAGCTCTTGGCTTTACCAGAGAGCTGTGCTTTTTCTTTTTAGTCATAAAGTGCATGCCATGGAAAATACACTTCCTAGTGTATAAGTGTCTTAGGAATTGGCCTGTACCTAAGTAGTCTTTTAGTGGAAACCTATGAGGCTTAGAAAAAGTTACACACAGAAAATGAATAGAGCTAACATGTAGAAATGCAGTTATTTTAGTAGTACTTGAGTATCTGTATAAGTGCTTAGTTGTTTCAGAGTTTCTGAGAAAATAATTGTATGTGAAAACTTAGCCCTGTCATTCCCTTTTGGGAAAAACTTCAGCAGCTTCTGTTTGAATGTGAAATGCTTTTATTCAAGTAGGTGAGTGAAAATTAATAATATGCTATTGTGAAGATAAAACATAAATTTGTGTTTTCTAAAGGCTTTGTTAAATTGTAGGATGTTATTTTAAGGTGGTAATGTCAGGAAAACTTATTCATAGCTCCATCCATAGACATCCTAGCCTTAGGGTTCATCTGTCTTCTTCATCTTCTCTTCTCGACATCCTTCTGCTAAGACTTTATAAATATTCCCAGGGTTACACTGTGTTATTTGTGCTTAATTTCATGATCCTACAGCATACTAAGCAGTTTTCTTTTATGCAAAGATACCCCATCTTACAAAGCATGTGTACAGTAGCACCTCTACACATTCTCATAACCTAATCAGTTTCTACAGAAGTTGGTTGGCTGGGTGAGACAAAGCATGACTTGAGAACTTCATGGAGAAGATCTTATACACAGAGAGTATAAGAACTATTTAAAAAATCGCGTAAATTAACTGGGAGAACCCAGATAATTCCTTGGTCTCCTGCAGGCCTTCTGCATTAGGGTTAGCAAGGACTCTTTCTTCTGAGTTTAAGCAGTTTTAGTCCAAATACTCCCATCTTTGTTAAGCATGCCCACAGTTTTGGACTTGGCCATGCACCTTGCAGAGGCATGCCTGTACATTTACACTGGCCTCGTAGGTGGCTTAGCTTCTTGTCTCTGTGGATTCCTCTGAAGTCCTGTTAGCATGTGGCACCCCTCAGCCCATGTTGATTTGCCTTTACCTTCACTGACTAGACCATCAGGTGAGCTGGCTGCAACTCAAGTTAAAAGAACTCATCAGCTGTTAAGTCTCTTTGAGCCTTTTATTTCTCTCTGTGTCCTCATTCAAGCTGGGCTAGTTTGAGACTCTGCAGGTTAATTCTGCAGTGAAGATGTTCACAGTGCTGGTTGCCACTTTTGTTTGGTTTTGTTTTTCTTCTTACTGACATTTTCATATGCAGGTGTTTAGGGCTGGGGAAAAAGAATATGAATTAACCTCCCATATACTACAGTCCAATGTGATACAGGCAGAAACAGAATTTGCACATGAAATAAGCAAATGTTCAAAGGTTATTTACCGTGCAATGACATCCTTTTACATCAGTGAAAACGGGAGGTTTGCAAGGGAGTAACCAGTAACAAATTTTTCGGCGGCAATGTGCCTTTTTGTGAATTAGGACTCATAAATTATTTATTAATCTTGTACTTCATGATAAATTCATTCAAGGTATTGTTATAAACACAGATGTTTTAAGGAGATCATTCTAGGGCTAAGACCCTGTCTGTTCCTCTAATCCCTGAAAGCTGAAAACACTGAAATTTCTCCTTGAGTTTGTTAAAACTGATTATTAACTGTATTAAAATAGTGTGCAGGCATAGCTCAGTTTGATCATTGTTGTACTGATTTCTTTACATGAAATGCAAGGTATGCACTGGTTCTGAATAAAGCCGGCTGAAGGACCAGATGGTGGCAAGGAGGCTGACGCTTTCCTCTGGTCACGCACTTTGCCAGCACTGTGGCTGAAAGTAGAAAACTTTGGTTTGAATTTTTAGTACTCAGATTACTAGGTGAACAGTGGTGTTAGTTGGGTGGTTATCCTTTTATATTCCCTTTGATACTCAGTTCCACTAAAAGAAAGCGAGGGAGGTTGTCTGGTCTAGACGGTTATAACTTTGATTGCTGGATTTAAACTAATTGTTCTTGAAATGTTAAGCCTGTCTTGGAAAAAAAAACCCCAAAGAATGTCTTGGGAAAAGGAAACAATGCTGCTTGAGTTTCCTGTACATTTAATGGTGGTTTTTTTTTTTCTTTTTTTTCCTTTTCCTATTGTTTCTGCTCTAATATTCTTATTATGAATTTGGAATAAATTCTGTAAGAAGATGGGGGAGCAAGCATTTAGTTAGCTGCTGCAGTTAATTAGGGAATCTGATAAATGGGCTTCAAACTAGGTTCAGGCAGTAAAAGGTAAAGAAGTGGTGCCCTTTTTGTAGTTTTGATATTCTACATCTTTAAACCATTACTCAGGTTGGCACCTATCATCAAAGTTGTAATTCTCTGTGGAAGAAAAGTCCAAATGTAAAATACCGAGGACTATGATAGTTGATGAGTGTCTTACATGAGGAAAATGGTTTTAGAGATGCTTTTAGCACACCTTTCATGTAAATCCATGGCTGTTATTCTCTCTATGCCACCTTTTAAGCATCATTTGTTTGAAAGCATGTGAAGAGGGAAAATTACTTTTCTGGAAGAGATACTGATTCGTGAAATAATGCATAATATAATACTGCTTCTTTTAATTGTTATCTTTAGCTATAGTCTTTTCCACAGAATTCAGTTGTCCAGTCTTTTATTAAACTGTTATATGAGGAGCTTAACTGGGTGATAGCAACTAGAATTATCTAAGAATTTAGATTTTTTTTTTTTGTTATTATTTACCTCTCACTTTCCCAGAGTATTTCATTCTGTGTGTGTGTGTAATCATCTGACTGACTTCAACCTCCTTCAAAGTAATCAGAAGAATGAGTCCTAGGGGTTCCATATTGCTCGTTGGACTGACAGGAAACCAGCACTTATTTTATGCACTAGTTAAACATTAAAAAGGACATATGGCATAGGAAATTCTTTTGCGGTGTGTGAAGGTATGGCATTTCCAAACTGTAAGTGTTGTTCTGAGTACTTCACCAGTAGTGGTGAGTTATATGAGGCCACTTCCATCTGTACAGTCTTGTTTCACTTGCTTGTGGTTCTGGGACTCATTCAAATGCTCTAAAACAAAATAAAAGGAATAGATGTAATAACTTCTTAATGGAAAAGTAATAAAAAGCTACAGGGCCATGTAAACAAATTGGGTCATTTACAAGAGGCTTAAGTGGTGGATATTCAGTCCAAATTCAAAGGTGTGGATTAGGTTTTACAGTCACCTTGACTGAATTTTGCCCTCAACAAGACTTTCTTTTTTTTCTACCAGGAATGCCTTTGACACTACAGATGACATTCTCAGGAGCAGTGTTTTTGATCATTTCAGTGCGTTCAGACTAAAGCCGAGAAATGGGCAAATAATTCAGTAGTATAACTTGATCTTTTCCCAGGTGAATGAGGGATGTTTCTTGATCTTCATGGTTACACTGTAAAGTCGTAGTGGAACTTTGTAGCATTCCCGGAGAAAATAAACTAAAAGTTTCCCTTCTGGATTCAAACATGCCTGAACTAATCGAAAAGCAACTGTTTTGGCTCCCTGTTCTGTTGTTATAAATAGGTTTGCACAGAGCAGGAGTGACAGTGATCCAAGTTAAACTGTGGTAGTCTTATGCTGGATCCAGTTGAAGCGTTGAACATTGCATCTATGGTGTTTCAACTCACAAGACCCTTGTGAGTCATTTCATCATTTGTTGGAGAGTGCTGAAAAAGTGGAATGGAAAAGAGAACAACATACTTTTGCATGCTAAAATACACTCAGCAGGGTTATTTATATGCTTCAGTGTAAATATAAGCTTATGTATGGACAATTTTCCCAAGTCTGGGGAAGGGGTATTGGTATTAGCAACTATGGGGTGCTTTCCTTCTCATGGGATGTGGTTGCTCAACTCTGCCATTACCAATGCAATTTCAACTGTCATAACTCTTTATGCACTAAAGTCTGCAGATCATTTCTGAACGAAAGCAAATTTACTCAGTGTATATTTGGAGTTGGTTGTAATTAACTGTGTGTGAGTGAAGCTACATATTTGTATGTACAGTGCTAAATAATGAGCTGTTGACTCACCTTTTAGATGCTTGATACTCTGCTGTGAAAATAATAGTTGTTACTTGAGCAGTGTGTATGTGTGATTATACAGTATTTGAAGAAGTCCTTCAGATAGTGATTCAAATGAATGTTGCATTGTACAGTGTTGGTCGTGATTATATTTATATTATTGACAATTTGTGTTTAAAAATACACACTTTTGGGAAGTTATCTAGCCTAATATATCAAGGCTTCAGTGTCTTGCTACGTAGTGTGTCTGATTTTTACACAGGGTGATCCATACCTGCAAATGTTTCTGCTGCTTGTGTAACTATAGTACCTAAATATAGTACCTGTATTTACCTAAAGTAAACTAAAGTCTCGTAATTGAGAGCAAACAAATAATGCCTCCAAACCAAACATGATTTCTAGACAAGGAGATGACACTGTTGTATGTGACCTTACTTAAATGCTACTTTAAAAATTATGGCAAAGGGTTCTTGTTGGGCATACTTTCTTTTCTTTGTGTCATTCAAAATTACCCAGCCCCTGGGAGCACTGCGTATCTGTAGTCAGACTAGAGTCTAAGACTTAAAATACTCTAACATTCTGCTAAGCACTCACTGAATTCCTGTATCAGCAAATACTAGGAGAAATAAGAAATACTTACCTGTAGTGCTCATATAGCCTTGTAGATACGCCTTCTCAGGTGGAGATTGAATTTGTGATAACACTATCATTAGCACTAAGGGTCTTTGCCAGTAGAGTATTTTGTGAATCTTCGCCTATTCTCATCAGATCCTTTCCAAAGATTGGCATAAGATGTTGAGAACAGCCATCTTTTTGGTTTCCTCATTGGAGATTTTTATTTTATACCTGTTCACAGCACCTGAAAGAAGTGGTATGTGTGTGGGGAAGTGGGTATCCTATGCTGAGTCAAAACAGGACTGGAAGAGAGTTTTTGAGCTCATTAACTTTCATCTCAAGAGAGATCATCGAGATTGTCTTTGATCTTCCCTAACACCTCAGGAGTGCTGCACCTCTGTGAAGTGAGTGTACCAGTAAAGAGAGCTCTGTTACTGAAATATCTACCTCATTTGCAAAATTATCTTACTGCTTGTGGGAGAAAAGATACTTTTGTAAAGTTATCCAACAAAAATATAAATGTTTCTAAAGCACATCCTTTCTTTATCAGTAAGAAATGTACAAATCTCTGATGGGCCTCATTAGTCAAGATGTGCACGAAGGTACTGTGTACTGATAATAACTAATGACATAGTTGTGATAGGTTTCCATATTGTTACTGCTTTTAACTGCATTACATTACCAAAATTTGGACCTGGGCTAGTTCTCTGCCTTAGGGAAAGAAACTGGTGATGTGCCTTAGGGAAAGAAACTGGTGCCATACCTGTAGTGCATCTAACACTGTCCATTACTTTTACAGGATCTGTAGTTTCTTTCTGAAATTCACTTTGAGAATCTACAATGTTATCATTAAGAATACTGCTTCAAAGTTAGACCAATGCCCTTGCATAAACCTAATTTCTCTTGTTCATAATTGAGTTAAAAAAAAAAGTCAAATCTTTTAATGGTTCTGATTAATCTGAAACAGTTTAAAACATTTCACCGTAGAATAGAGGCTTTATGGACAGCTTTAACAGCACAACATTTCTTTCCAGCAACATTTACTTAATTACTCAAATTTATAGTTATGTGCACTTGTATGTCGTTCATTCTAACATTCTTATGTATGTGAATGCTCAGTGTATGTTTGTTGTAATTCTGCTTATTGAGGTATATTCTTGGGGTGGATAGACTTGTTCAAATTTTTTCGTTTTCAGGAAATGCTTGCTAAACTTTATGTTCAGTATTTGCATTTCAAAAAAGAGTATGTTCCCCATAGATTTTTTAAAAGGCAAGAAACTCTTGTTTTCAGTTGGCTTTGGCAAGCAATAGTGAATATTGGAGCTAAAGCTATTTTAATTGAATTCCAAGTAGGCTAGCGCTTTTGTGCTAAAAGTGTGGTAGTATGTTAAACAGGTCCCCAAAATGTTCAAGAAATAGTCTATTGTTTAAATAGTAATCTTGTCTATATGAATATCAACCAATGCCAAGTAATGTGACAAATAATATTTACATTTCGCTTTCATTTTCTTTGGCTTTGGGAAGAGAGTCTTCCCTGTTCTCCACGTGAGCTATTCTTGCATTCATTTAATATTGAAGTGCAGTCAGCAGGGGCTGTTGAACCTGCAGGCTGGATGTGGCCGATGTCCTCTGCAGAGGGATAATGTCTCTCTCATCTGTGTGGCTGCAGCTGGTCCACGCCACCTGGTTTTGGAATGTGCATGTGCACCCAGATGTTGCTACTGAATAGAGTTGCTATTGATTGCTGAATCCTGTCACCCCCGCCCTTCCTCAGGATACTAGAAGACAACTTTAGAATATGGTTTTTTCTTTGTTTTGTTTTAAGTGAATGGTTTTATAAATGAGTTGCAGCACCTATTCATTTATTTGTGTTTTATTATTGCCTCTATTGCATTCTCTTGGCCGACAAGGCTTCAGAGACAGCTCCAATATAATGATGTTAGCTTTCAGTCACAAGTAGCTGTTTTTTCACTTATATTCACTCCTTTGCAGGATGTTCATTGCTTTGAAGCTTGAAGGCTGTCAAAAGATATTTTGTGAACTATGTGATCCCTGTGGTAATAGATTGAATTTAGTTAACTCTTCTCCCTGCTTTAGTCCTTAATATAAGTTCTTAATATAAGTTCTAACCTTACTCCTCACTATGATTCATGCTATTCTATATACTAGTGATTTATTCTATTTACCATTCCCTTAAGTATGAATGCTTCCTTATAAATAGTGTGTTACTGGCTGACTAGCTCTAATCCCTACACTCCACCAATGACAGTACTTAGGATCCATGTAAAAGATGCAGAGGTATATTAAGGAGTTGTTTATTAAGGTACTTAAAAAGTTTTCACCGTATGTGAGGTGTTCCACTGGAGCTGAGAAGAGATTGCATATAGTTACTAGGAAAAAAACACATGATGCACATTTGTAAGATCAAGCTGTTGTTGTGATTTCAAAGCTTGGAAAACAGAAACATCTAACAAAATAACTTCTTTTTCAGACTTTTATGTCCTTAAAAGGTGAAATTAACTTCAATAATTGTATTCATATTTGCTATGGTGGTTGTGTCTGTCTAGCTATAAAAATAGTTTATTGCATGTGAATTGTTTTCTTATGAGAAAGAAAAAAATAAATTAATAATGATAGAAGTATAATAAAGTTTATGGAAATTAATATTTTAAAGATAAAAGCTAATCCTACTTCCACATTTTGAGCATTATTTTCTTTATAGTTCTCTTTCATTCAGTGCTTTCTCTAACCTAAGGAATCCAAGCACTGTGTAGAACAACAGGTCTTCTACCCCATTTACAGTAAAATATTGATGGACAGATATGGAAATCTGTGCTGTTGTTAAGAGTTTAAAAATAATTTGATAGGAACTATAACTAAAGAAAATGCATCTGCCTTTATGCTAAGGGAAAAATGGTCTTTTCCACAGTTTGCAGAATAGTTGAACAATGTTAAATGTGTTATAATACAGAGAAATGGTATATGTTGAGGGGTAAAGATGGGTATGTGAAAAGGAAATCAGTGTTGAAATCTGTCTGTAGGAAAAAAAAAATCTTAGCAGTAAATCACAATGCATAGAAACTGTCTTATTGTGTATCTTTGTGTAGTAGAAGATAGAATAAAAGGTCTGCAGCACAGTAACTCTTCTTTGATGATTACCAAATGTATTGAAATTTTAATATTGTTGTGCATGAGTATCTTATAAAATCAGTCTGATTTTTACATCATGTAAATGTATTGAAAAGGAAGGTTTGGAAGACTTTTTACTGTAATCACAGCATGAAGCTGTAAACAGCAAAGATTGCAGTCTAGTTTCTATAAAGACTGCAATGTACTGGCTTGGTTTGTCCTTCTGCATCATGACTGTTAGCTCTTTTCGATGTGCTTCTTGAAACATAGGGGATGTGTTGGTGGTTGTTCAAACAGGTAGCTCTTTACTGTTGTTCAGCTATACTTCTGATAGGCGAGCTTCTAATGCTTCAATAACTATGTCCTGAGGCTGTCTTGTTACAAAGCAATATTGGTAAGCTTTGTATTTTGTTGTTAGCCCATAATGATCAATGTGAGTGGAAGTTTACATTTTCAGAGAAAGACATGAATACTGTGCCCTTTTCTCTCACATTAATCAGAGTTTGTGTCTAGGGAGTGAAGTGAGAAACCAATACTTTCATCTGTGATAGTTTTTCATGCTGAAACATTCTTCGGTGTTATGTAAGCATTTATGATGAAGTACAAAGAAAAGTAGCCAGCTCCTGGGCTTTTTATAAATATTGGATTCTCAACATAAGCAGTTTCTATTTTTCTCTGTTTTCTCATTGTGCACCAAAATAAAAATGTCAGACACAGTCTTTTGAATTGCTTGTCTTTTGTCTGGCTAGTGACTGTACTTTTAAGAGAGGGTTTTGCATCAATTATTTTCATTATTTAAATGAGAGCAAATGATGATACTTTTAAAATTCTGCATCAATGTATTTAAAAAATGAATCTTCATGGAGAAATCATATGTCTCTCTGAAAATTTTCAATGTCCTTTCTTTTCTGGCACATATATATATTTTATAGGAACTTGATCCTTAAAGCAAGAGGAGACAACATATTGCAAAGTATGCAATGGTACCTTGGTGCCAAGATAGATTCAGTGCAAGTTTTTTTGTGTCTGTTGTTATTCCTGGCACTTTTGGAAAGAAAGATTTCATGATATCTGAAATGTTTCTGAGGAGAAGAGACTACCAAGGCCTCTCTCTTTCCTTCTCTTAACTTATAATTATTCATATGGGTCGAGGAACTCTGTTTAGAGCATTTGTTATACATCATACTGGTAAGCAGTTAATTTTTTTTCCCGTGTGTACTTAAAAAAAAAACAACCCAGAGAGGAGGAACCTGATGTTATGCCCTTTTTCAAGAGTTGTATTTACAGTTGAGAGTGCCTATGTTTATGAACCATGGGGAAGCAGTCTTTATGGAAATACATAATTGTTACTTGTAGGGCATGGAGAAGCTCATGAGAAGGTAAACCAAAGTGATTACTTAGTGAAAATCTTAACAGTAGTTGTTTTCTCAAAGTGAGCATTGAGTGTTTGTTGCATTGGTATCCTGATAGGCACAGTAAACTAGAATGTCTGGGTACATAGGCAGCTAATTGGTCTAACTCCCATATTATATCTTAAAAGTGACTTTTTTTTTTTTCAAAAGTAACAAGAGTATCTAACAGAAAGCTTTAAATTACAATCTCTCAAAAGAAGGGTCAATTTGAGCCTGGCTTAATTTGGACTGAAAACTATCTCCTGGTTATTATGATGTACCAAATGACTATAAAAGTCAGTGGGTGGTTTGGTTAAAGAGGGAGTAGTGGAAAACAAGTGCATTCCTGTGGTAAGATGATGGGAGAAGGAAAATAAAGTAAAAGAAAAGCAAGGGGAACCATTTTGTGGATGTTGGAAAAACAGGGGCTTTAGACTTGATGAATTCTGTGTTTTTTCTTTTTCTTTGCACATGGGATTTGGTTGGTTTTTTTTTTGTTGTTTTGTTTTGGTTTTTTTTTTTTTTTTTTTTAAATAAATCCTAAGGGAAAAGGGTGTGATCCAGACAGTAGCTGCAGTAGGAAGCTGAGTAGGAAGGTCAGCAACTTGCACCTGACAAAAAGATTTTTGTCAGAAATGGTTAGATGTGTTATTTACATATGGATGGGAAAAGCAAGAGGAAGAGGAGCTTTGCTAATTTGTCTGTCTGTGAAGAGCCCTGGAGCCCATGCAATCACCTCTTGCAGGCATAAACTTTATAATGGTCAACAGTAGGCTCTGAGTGCTCAGCTGGCATCTGTGTTCTGTCAGTTAAAGAAGGGCTAGGGGAATGCTCTTGGATATAGCTGGAGAGGTCTGTGGTTCAGCTCCTCAAAACTGAACAAGACCAAAAAAATAAAACAACAACAAAACCCCAACAAAAACCAAACCAGTCCTTCTCTTCAAGGTTCCTTGATTCCAAAGAACATATCATAAATATAATGGGATCCTTTGTTGAAAGCACCGAACTATTTATGTTACTGCTATCTTTTGTAGCAAACATTAGAGAAACTCCATGGAAAAAAGAATTACAATGATCCGATCAAAACTAGAAAACAGTCTTTAAAAAAAACCCCGAAAACAACAACAAAAAAAACCCAACTCAAAACCAAACAACAAAACCCAAACAACAGCAAAAAAGATGCATCCAATCAAATATTTATTGTATTTGGCAAATAATTTTTCTCTGGATCTTTTTCCATGAAAGATATTGGTGGTTTTCACCTAGACAATGTAAATCGGTACTTTTCCTGTGCTGTAGGAAGAGATACTATGAAGATGCTGTCTTCTGAATTTCTATAAATACTGTCTTGAAATAGAAGTGGCACAAGCAAGGCAAAAGTAATGATATTATACAAAAATTAAGAATGTCTTTAAAGATCCAACTCAAAGAATCTGCTTTCGTTCTCTGACAATTATGTTTACGTTTTGCTTTTAAGATGTGTGCCCTTGTCTGAAAATGCTTGCTGCTCTGGAATTTCCTTCTTTCCAGAACTGAAGTCTTCTGTATGTAATTCAGCTTTCCTGAATTTTCTTCCTTTATAAAAAGAACCCTGTTCATTGGTTCTGTGTACATTCTTTTTCCTTACTTACTCAAATGTCTGTTTACAAATACTGGTTCAAATAAGCACTATTACATTCAGAGAGGTTGTGTCCAGAAAGTAACTCTCTATATAGCTTCAGATAGTTCATCATCTTTCTTTCAGTGAAAAAAATATTTCTGTGTAGTTAATTTCTCAGGCTTGGTATGAATTCTTGTGAATACATGAATTACTTGAAGACCCCACTTTGACATTTAAACATCTTAATCTATCTGCAGCTGTAGCTCTTTATTAGGCTTTAGACAGTGTTAACTTTCTTGAAGTACCTGCAGAAAACTTCCAGGATGCTGAAGACCTTTTCATGGTTTCCTTGATGCAAAAAAATGATGCCAGGGACTTCACGTAATGACAGTGTAACACTTCAGTTATATTTCTTAATATCATGGCATCATTCAGGTAGTAATAAAGCATGAGCAACTGTAAGCACAAGGTCTAGCTATTTATCCTGTTCTATTCTTGTAATTTACTTGAAATTAGGTCGAGCCACTACTTGAGTAGGCTTCCAAAGAAATACAAAGTATTAGATGAAGAGCATTTGGAACCTGTGTACTAGTTTTCCATCTGTGTTGATACTAAATGCAAGATGATGGTGTTCTTACAGTCATTAATGCTTTTTTGTTGTTGTTTGCTTGGTTGTTTTGTCTTTTGTTGTTGTTGTTTTGTTTGCTGTTTGTTTGTTGTTGTGGTTTTTTTTCTCTCATTTTGTTGTTGTTGTTGTTGTTGTAGTTTTGGTGCTTTTTATTGTGTTTTTATCTTTTTTTTTCCTTCCTCTTCCCATACCTGCAGTGGACTGTTGAGGTGGTTACTAAGATCACTTCTCACTTGCTGCAGGAATAACACACTGCTTTGACCAAATTCAACTCGGAGAATTGCTCTTGGTCCCCATAAAGTCCTTCCTCAACATTTAATTTTCTTGCTGTACAATGATGCCTTGGGTTTAGAGCAGCCACTAATTAACTACTTTTTCAGTTATTTATCCCCCATTTGGATCTCTAAGAAGGTAATTGCCATTCTGTTGCCCAGTCTTACACAACTTTGGATGTATTTTCGTATTGTTTGGCATTTTTACATGAAAGATGTAACTAAAAGCTCATTTATTATGTTTCATTTTTAATTTGAGGAAGCCATAGTAAGAGACCTGTAGTGGTTGTGGCACTGGGGTTTGAAAGCACAGCTGAAACCTTTAAGAAAGAGAGGGGAAACAGAAGAAAGTTATGGGCAGAAAAATTACAAAACTCACTCAGACATGAGTGCTGTTTACCAAGGAAAATTCCATTCCGAATTATCAAATTACCTTTTAAGATGTAAAACTTAGGGCTAATTAGCTTATTAAATACTAGGCTGAGGAAAATTGAAGAAAAATATTCTTGAAGGTACTCAAAAATAATTGCTTTGTATTTGAGATGAAACAACTTTATTAAAGGTAGACAAGGAGAAGTAATTAAAGATATGGAATAGTATGTGCATTTTTAATATAATCAATGGTAATGAGGCCAAAAGGAAGAGATAAGTTCAAGTATAATGTGATCTACAGTACTGCAGATTAAAAGAAAACACTAGTAATGTAGCCTGTGTGCCAAGGCAACTCCCTGAGAAATATCTAGAAGGTAATAACAGCCATTCCAGGCCAAATGAAAGGACTGCTTAGCTCAATGTGTTGTTTCTGACAGTACCTATTAAGGAACGTCATGATGATTCCCTGACTTGTTCTCCTGCCTCCTATCATTTTAGTAGTCAGAATTTTCTTCAAGGTGAAGGCAGAGTTTTGGAGTTTGGTAGGGTAATAGCTTTTTGAAACCTTGTAAATGTTTGCTATCTACAGTTTCTAGTGGTAAAAAAGTTTAACCACGTAACAGATAAGTATCTTTTTCTTGTTTCACATGCTCTATTGGATCATTTTATTCAATATCATGTAGTTCTTTGGTTTTACCTATGATTTTTAGATATCATGGAGACTCACGTGAGAGCTGCTTCAGGCTTTGGATCTGCCACATTATCCTGTGTAATGTTTATGTATATTTCTATAGTAAATACACACATATGTATGTGTGTGGGTAGAGGAGATATTAATAAAAATGCATATAAATGTATCTTCTGTTATTCCAAGTATCAAAATGTATTGGAAGTCAGTATTTGAGATTTGAGTACACTGTGGATTTATACAGTGGTGGTGTTTTCTCTGGTTCTCTGTGCTTTTGCCTCAGGTTCTTATTGTTCAGGTTTTCCTCTTAGGAGTGTAATCCTGTCTAGTAGGACAGACAGAAGCTCTGCACATAGGAAAGATGCTGCAAAATTGCTTTGTCTTGTGCCTTAGATCTGGAAGTGATGGGAGCCACAGTGAAGTGAAGACATAAATTTCAGGCTTCAGCAGCAAGCTCTTTCTATGTTCCACTTCAAGTATATCATTGTTAATATGGGTAAAAGATGTTGTCATCCAGGTTGTAACTGTGCAGATGGGAAGTAAACTTTCTTAAGTGTTCTTTCCTGAGCATTAGGTTGTGGTGTCAAGTGGTGTTCTGTTTGTTTTGGCCTTGGTTTTCTTCCCATAGAATTTTTTGTTTGTTTGTTTTTCTGGTTTTTTGGGTTTTTTTTTTTTTTTTTTTCCCTGATTTGTAAACCTTCAGGACCAGCATCTACTCCTCTGGTAGGCCTCTGCCTAGGAGAATTTTTTCTTCTACCTTACCAACCTGCAAAAGAAACAGGCCTAGTTACTGATTTTATTTGAAGAGACATTTTCAGTCCTGTCATCAGCAAACTGCAGCTTTCTGAAGGTTACACGGAGGCTGTGAAAACTGTGATCTAATTGCCATTCATGTGACAGAAGTACATGTACATGTAGGAAAGTTTGTTTTGCATTAGGTCTAGAGATATTTGTCTGAGCATCATAGAGTAAATTGTCCTTCCTGATTATTTTAGCTTCCCAGTCGAAGGGGAACCTGCCCTAGGAGTAAGGAGGTTCTTCAGTGTAACCAGTGATATTTAGATCTTGCAAAGGAGTTGCAAGTCTCCTGTTCTTTTACTTGCCCTCTTTCCAACTTGAATTTTAATTGTAAGAAAGTTTATCAGAGAATTTCCCAGTTAACCCTGTACCTTTGTCTACTTTGTGTATGATAGTGATTGATTTTCCCTTCCCCCTCCTTTTAAAATAGTATTTCTTGGTTATTCTTAGATGAAGAAAAACACATCCTTCAGAGTACTAGATGCTTCACCTGACTGTATCTTTCTAGTTTCTCTTGAGTCAGATTCGGATGCCATTCTGCATTTAGGAATGTGTTTTTTGACTGCAACCTAAATAAAAAATACTTAGAAGAGTATATTTAAAGAGAGAACTTGTGTACTTTTGATGGCTTCTGTGCTCTGAAGTTCTGATTATTATGCAAACAATAAATAACACTACTTAGTCGATAATCTTCATTAACCTCCTCAGGTAGAGGTGACAAGATAAGCACTAGGTAGTAGCAGCTTCTTGTTTTCTAGTAGTGTTTTTAAATTCAGCATTTCACACTTTTATATTTTAATTGTAGAACTGAAAGTCAACAAGTCATCTTTAAATTTACCTTGGTAAGCAGTTTTGTGTTTGAGATTACTTTTTGTGTTTGTTTGTTTTGTTTCATGAATTCTGAGAGGAAGAATTAATTCTGCAGTTGCGAACAGCCCAATGCATGCTCTGCTGAACTTTTTTTTTCTTTTTCCTTTTTTTGTTCTTTCTTCAGTAGTAATGGGTGACCCTGTTAAGCAAAGCCTGTAGTGATCCAAGCCTGGTTCTTCACGGGCGGCATTAACAGCAGGGACCAGTATCAGTGTCCCTGAGGGTAGTGTTAGTCACACACTGCTCACCAGTGATTCTTGTCTGCAGTAAACCCTTTCAGAGCAAAAAGGTTCTTGCTGTGAGGTATGTTTCTTGGTTGCTGATGGGTCCAGTACTGATCACCTGAGTCTTTTTCCCCCAGTCTCCTGCCTCTGCCTTAGAAGGGGATAAAAGTATTGGGGGAGGAAAGAAGAGAAATGAATACTTGGTGCACAAACTGAAAAATGCTTATAAATACAATTAATATTTTTCATTATTTGGATATTATTATATGGCTTTATTCACTAAAATAATTAGACTTTTATGAAAATATAAGCTGAAGTGATACCATGCTGGGTGAAATATAATGGAAATCTCAGATCAAATTGCTAGTACTTCCTTTTCTGGCTTGCTTTCAACCGTGCCTGTGAGCGCAAAGGAATGGCATGTATTTATACATTTGTAAATAAGATCCCACACATTTTCCACTTGAGAACATGCACTTGGACCTTTTATGGTCAGGCAGGGGTGTTTCCCTCTGTCTGTAAGCTACCCAGAGAACTATACATTTCCAAGTATGCAGTTCAGAAACTTACAGATAATACTTTGTAAACTTGAGTTTAAATAAAGAAGCTTGGAGGATAAAAGGCAAAAAAGGAATTTTTTCTCTTTTCCAGTAGAAATTTACTTTAGGACAAACAAACAGTTTTTGAAGGCGATGTTCTTTCTAAGCTGAATTGCTTCACTCAGCTTTACTTCTGAAAATAATACTTATATCAAGCTCTCATGACTGTGCTCCTTCTCTTCAAAATGTCTGTTTATCAAAAGAAATTCAGTTGATAATAGCTTATTAGGATAGCCATAGCTGAACAGAGTTCTGGATATTCATTGTTGGTTGATCATAATGGATCAACATAATCTAGCAACAGTAGTCTTAGAATAATTGATTTTGTGTCTTAAAAAAAAAAAAACCCACCAAAAGGCAAACTACAAAACCCCACCTGTGTGACTCCTGAAAATAGTTCAAAAATAGTCTCTCAGGTCTATTGCACTTATCAAAGAAACTTATGATTCAATTTGACTGATCTCCAACCCTAGAAAATGCATGCAGAATACTTAAATGTCACTACTGTTAAAAAGTACTGTTACAACTGAGTACTATAAAATGCACAAATGCAATAGTTTACTTACAGAGCAATTTAGTTTTATCATAACAATATCTGTTATCTTGCTTTTATGTGAAGTGGTGACCTGTTTTAGGAAGACTGTACAAATATGTCTAGGTGGTGTTTAATTTTCTACCAACTGTATCACTGCTGATCATCAGAGCTTTGAAGACTGCAAATAATCTGAAGTTGGACAACTTGAAACACTTGAAATACACTACAAGAGGTATAGCTTTTTTGCTATTCAAAAATAGTGTCAGTACTTATGTCATGATGCACGTAGTGCTCCACTATGGCTTTTATACTAAAAGGTTTTAAATAACTTTTCTTTAAACCAGTTACTTGCTGTCGTAGGATTAAGCTGAAAGACCTTTAATATTTGGTGAAAAAGTAGAATGCCTACAGGAATAAGAATAATCACTTGCTAATTACTAAGATGAATAGGCTTCAAAATTTTCACTTAATTTCCAGAGAAGCATTACACTGAAAGATGTGAAGCCATTGAAGTGGTTTTCAATTTTTAGACTGATTAATTAGGTCAAAATAAAATCACAGCAAGCTGAACATTTTAACAGTATGTATCATTATGAGTGACAAAAATATATTGTGAATTATTGTGGTGTTATGCGTTTTACATATTCAGTTACAATTTGAAATAAGCTTAAAGTTTGGGAAGCTTGTGGGGGTTTTTTAATTTTTTGTTTGTTTTGTTTTGTGGTGGGTTTTTTTGTTTGGTTTTGATTTTGTTGGGTTTGGTGTTTGGGTTTTGTTTTGTGTGTGTGGTTGGGGTTTTTTTCTGCTTGGAAAGGATGGACTGCATGCAATAGTCAGTTCCCCTTCAGTTAGGCTGCCTTTGGTTCTATCATTTTGCAAAGGCAGAATTGGTGCATTCTTCATTTTGGCTCACAGAAGTCTAAATTTGCAGTCAGTGGAGACATCCATAAAGAATTTGGCTTAATGTTTTGTGGGGGCCGGTGTCTGTAAGTTTTCTGAATCAGTCCATACAAGTAGGAATTCAAACAAGAATTAAGATTGGTGCTTTCTTTACAGATGCTTTCTTATGAAGCTTTTTCTCCAAGGTCATGTTCTTGCAGTTATCCGTGTTTATGTAATCTTTGAAAATATTAGTAAAACAATTTTCAAGAGTTAGGTAATACTTGTATTTCTTAGTTCTTACACAGACAAAACTCAAGCTTTGTGGTACTGTATATAGTGTTTTGGGTTTTTTTCTTATTAAGGAATAAAGAATTGGCTGTAAATTGAACTTTTTGTGTAACATGTCACTAGAAGTTTATTGAATGCGGAAAAAAAGTCAGAGGGGCAGAGAAGTGATGATGTGACACTGAAGAAGAATGAATTTTCCCAATCTATACTATTGGTGCTTTACTTTCAGGTGATCTTTCACCTGACACTTGCCATATCTTGTTTATGAAGGAGTTAGTAACTTCTAATTCTTGCCTAACTTGTATGTGTGGAAGTCAGGAAAGTTTTATGAGTGAGAAAACAGTTATGTGATCATATCTTGCCTTAAGATGAGCTAAGAAAGTCATTCCTATTCCAAAGAAGTAAGAATCAATGGTGTAATAGACTTTCTCAACTTAGATCTTCATTACTTTGTGTATGCCTGAAAATCCTAGAGCCACAAGTTAATTAGTGGTGTAATCCTGAATTTTGTTAAACCAGAGGCAAGCAAAGTTATTACTTAAGTGAAATAAGTGAACGGGATTAAAACAGAGAAAACTTGCCCTCAAGAGGAGCAAGTGTATTCTTAGAACTCAACTGTTGTCACTTAATGTGTTTATTTCTTTATTCACAGGGCATGCTGTGTGTGATTTTTCCACAGTTACAAATAACTCATCTTCACATTTATGACTTAAAGCTGTCCTTTTATTGGTTTTAGACTAAAATAGGTCTTCTGTGAAGTCTCACTCTACAAACTATCATTTTGCTATTTTCTTTTTTCGCTTGGTTTTTGTTTCCCCTGCCTCCTCATATGAGATTAATTAAGTATTGTACTGTTTTTTCTGTTTCTGATCTTTTACAATAGTTATTGATAGTCCGTTATGTGAACTATTGTCTCTTCTGTGTGATTTTGTAGCTGATGTTGGTTAATGATGTCATTGCTGAGTGCAGGAGGATTACCTAGGTGACTTCTCAAAGGCCTTATTGATCTCTCCTTCTTGTGATTGCATACTAAAATTTCTCCCCAGTTAGCCATACACAGTATCATGGAGCTAATAAATGTTTTAGGTGACATTCACATCCATGATTTACTAGACCGGAGGTGATCTTGTGATAGTGGCCACTTTGATCCTGACCAGGAAGCTCTTCAGAGGGATACTCTGCTATAATTTCAGCTGCTGCTCAGATGCTTTGCTAGATCAGGGTCAAAGTGCTGAGTACCTTGTAGGATCAGATCTCACCCAGTGAGTACCGATGTTTAAATCATAAAGGTTTGTTACAATAAGATGTTTTGAAATAAATGTGCATTATACACACGTGGTCATATACATCACAAATTGAGTTTACATAATAGTAACTTGAATGTGACTACTTGTGCAGACTGCTTACTAAGCTGGAGAGCTCTGTTGTTTTTACAGCTTATCTGTTTTTTTGTTCTGGTTTGGTGTTTTTTTTTTTATTTGTTGCTTTTGGCTTTGTGTTTTTTTTATTGTCTGTCTGCATGTAGCATCAGTTGTTGCTCTGAACTGTGCAAAAATATGTTTGGTCACTTAAAGGCCACCTCTTTCTTTGAATGATAATGAAGCAGATGGCATCCTCTATTACCACTGAAGCTGAAAATGTTGTACGTAGAGAATCACAGAACATTAGGGTTCGTAAGGGACATTGAAAGATCATCTAGTCCAACCCCCTGCTAGAGCAGGATCACCTAGATCAGGCCAGACAGGAACGCATCCAGGCTAGTTTTGAGTGTCTCCAGAGAAGCAGACTCCACAACCTCTCTGGGCAGCCTGTTCCAGTGCTTTGTCACCCTCACCATGAAAAAGTTTTTCCTTATGTTTACCTGAAACCTCCTATGTTCCAGCTTGTACTCATTACCCCTTGTCACTGAGAAGAGCCTGGCTCCATCACCCTGACACTTGCCCTTTATATATTTATAGACATTAATAAGGTCTCCTTTTCTCCAGGCTAAAAAGAGACATCTCTCTCAGGGTCTCCTCATAAGGGAGATGTTCCACTCCTTTAATCATCCTAGTGGCTCTGCTCTGGACTATCTCCAGTAGTTCCCTGTCTTTCTTGAACTGGGCTGCCCAGAACTGGATACAGTACTCACAAGTGCAGATTAGAGGGGGAAAAGAACCTCCCTTGGCTGTCTGGCCATGTTCTTCTTAATGCATCCCAGGATGCCATTGGCCTTCTTGGCTGCAAGGGCGCATTGTCGGCTCATGGTCATCCTCTTGTCCACCATGACTCCTAGACCTTTTTCCCCAGAGCTGCTCTCCAACAGATCAGCCCCCAACCTGTACTGATACATGGCATTGTTCTTCCCCAGATGCAGCACTTTACACTTGCCCTTATTGAACTTCATTAGATTTCTCCCCACCGAGCTTTCCAGCATGTCCAGGTCATGCTGGATGTCAGCACAGCCTTCTGGAGTGTCAGCCACTCCTCCCAGTTTTGTATCATTAGCAAAGTTGCTGAGGGTACCCTCTATCCCTTTGTCCAGGTCATTGATGAATATATTGAACAGCACTGGACCCAGGACCCACCCCTGGTGAACACCACTACTCACAGGCCTCCAACTAGACTCCGCTCCACTGACCACAACTCTCTGGGCTCTGTCCTTCAGCCAGTTTGCAATCCATCTCAGCACACAACCATCCAAGCTGCACTTCTTAAGCCTGGCTGCGTGGATATCATGGGAGACAGTATCGAAAGCTTTGCTGAAGCTGAGATGCACCACATCCACTGCCCTCCCCTCACCTATCCATCCATCTAGTTGTGCCATCATAAAGGCTATCAGATTAGTCAAACACGACTTCCCTTGGTTGAATCCATGTTGACTACTTGTGATAAGCCTCCTTTCCTCAACATGCTTTGAGATGGTGGCAAGAACAAGCTGTTCCATCACTTTCCTAGGATTGGAGGTGAGGCTTACCAACCTATACTTACCTGGGTCCTCCTTCTTGCCCTTTTTGAAGACTGGGATGACATTGGCCTTCCTCCAGTCCTTAGGCACCTCTCCTGTTCTCCAGGACCTTTTGAATGTTATGGAGAGTGGCCTAGCAATGACCTCTGACATTTCACTCAGCGCTCACTGGTGCATCCCATCAGGGCCCATAGACTTGTGGATGTTCAGTTTACTTAACTGCTCTCTAACCCAATCCTCCTCAACTGATAGGAAATCTTCCTTCCTCCAAGACTTCCTCTGTGGTCTTATAGGACTGAAACCCCTGGGAGCTGGCCTTAGCAGTGAAGACCGAGGCAAAGGTGGCATTCAGTAACTCCACCTTCTCTATATTCTCAGTCACCAGGGCACCCACTTCATTCAGCAGTGGGCCCACGTTTCCTCTAGTCTTCCTTTTACCTCCAACATACTTGAAAAAGACTTTCTTGTTGTCCTTGATGTCCCTCGCCAGGTTTAGTACTAAGGAGGCCTTAGCTTTTCTTGCATCCCTGCATCCTCTGACAACCTCTTTGTACTCTTCCCACGTGGTCAGCCCCTCCTTCCATGTTCTACATACTTCCGTCTTCCACTTAAGGTTATACATTAACTCCCTGCCCAGCCATGCAGGTCTCCTAGCTCTCTTACTTGATTTCTTACTCTTTGGGATGAGAATAAAGGAACAAAACACTGTAATTGTGGAATCCCCAAGGAAAAGCTCCGAAGACAAAACCTTTCTATGATGCAAAGCTTTATTCAGAATTCTGGTGGCTCTTTCCAACCTAAGCTGATAGGCTATATTTGCAAGCCTGGGATATTTGTGGGAGCTGTGGTTATGATGGCAGCAAAGAGTTAAAGTTCAGCCTTTATTTTCAGATCTCTTCACCTTTAAAGCAAGAGGTCACTAGTTTTTATGTTCCATGTTTTGGGTTTTTTGTTTTTTTTTACCTAGTTTGCATGATCAAAAAAAGTTTAATGCAGTTTTTGTAATGACCATATATGCAATTTTATTGTTCTTTCCAACAGCAATGTGATATGCTTTTTAGTACAGCTTCAGGTTAGGCTAACAATCTTTTTATTGTCACTGTGGTGAGTTACCAGAAGTCTTGCATTTGAGTGAGGAGAAGGTAATCCAAAACCTTCCCCAATAACAGGAAATATTTGCCATTTCACCTCCACTACAAAAGAATTCATGTTTGCTGAAAAGCTGGGTCCTTCTAAAGGCCAGAACAGTGAAGCTGTTGCATCCTTTGCTTTCACAACGCCTTTTGGTTTTGTCTGTTTAGAGTCAACCTCTCTTGCATTCCCAACAGACAGTGATTGGGTTTGGCTTTTGTGGTGTGTGTGGGCCTTTTTTAACAGGGCACAGAAAAAATGGTCTGAAAATAGAATTTTGAAGCTTTTGGACAGGAAATTTGAAGTACTGTTTTTAAACTGATGGGGCAAAGAATGTGATATTGAGTTCACATAGTAAGTGAGATTCAACTAAAATAGATTTTATTGCCAATTTTATATTTGCAATAGTATCCTCAGTTACAGCTCAAGTTCATAGCTAAGGTTATTAATTTATGAAAATTGTAATAAAATAGAAGAATATTTTTGATCTGAATGCCAAGTTGAAATCATTGTTGGAGGCATTTTCTTTGTATTTCTTTGTTAAAGTGCATATAGTGCACAGAATGGGCATGAGGAAAGGTGAGGCTTTGTTGTATTTAAGGCACCTGATGTTGGTTTGAAAGGCTACTTCAGTCTCTGTGTTTCCCATAGTTTTTCTGGGATGAGTATTTATTGTCATTTTCGAATATCACCTTCACCATTATAAAATGACTGTCCTATGTTTGCCTGCTGAGATATAATCTAACCCTTCCAAAGAGCTAACATCTCTTGATACTCTTTTTATTAATCGCTGCAGACTGATAGGTTCTTGTGTATATCCAGAAATGCACAAGTAAGCTGACGTGATGCTTTGTCATCATGTGAGATGTCTCCAAATGCAGGTGATGTTCCTTGCCAAACTTCCCAGCTGGGCTTTTTTTGGGAATCAGACTGTACTATATGCACATTTACATAAATATGCTCCCCAGAAAATACAGTGCCAGTGCCTCTTGCTTTCGGTAAAGAAATCTGCTGTTCTGTCCCCAAGCTTAGCTCATGATGGGAGAGGCACAGGTTTTTTTTCCTTTTTTCTGAAGGATTTCAAACTTTGTGTCTGACATTCCTGCGCAAAAACTGTAGGATGGCATTTCGGGATCCCTCCAGGAGTACACCATTTGATGAATTTGAACACATCTCTGACTGATAGAAACTGAACCAATTTCAAGCTGAACCAACACCAAGTTGTCCAGCTGTTTGTAAGTTTTAAGGCTGTTGCTTAAGGAATGGAGTAGCAGAATTTCCCATTTCTTTTCTTTTCTGTTTGTTTTTAAAAGAAATGAGCATCTTAGGATCTTCAGGAGGAGACTGCCTTAGAGATCTAAGTAGATGAGCTTTTCTTCCTCCACCACAGCATTTTATTTTCTCTAGTCTGCTTGAAGTCTTTTTGTGGTACACATACTGATTTGAACTGGTGGGGATATGGTTTTGTTGTTGTTGTTTGAATGGGATTTTAATGGATTTTAAATGAAACTCCCATTCTAGGAGTCTAATGCAGGTTTCCAGATTCACCCAATATTTAGGTATGACAGTGGCCAGGGGATTTTTTTAATTTTTTTTTCTAATTTTTGGTAACATTTCTGTTTTTATACTGTGAAATTCTGAGGTAATTGTCTCCTTTTTGTATAAAATAGCCAAAAATTGATCAAACAAAAAATAACAACCAAACCCAACTCCCTCAAAACACACACGCTTGTCTGGCATTATTTTGGGTAAACTTAATATCTACACATTTCATTTATATTGCTCTGTAAGTGAATGTTAACCTTTTGAAAGAAAAGTGTGTTCTGAGGAAAGAAAAAGTGCAGATTTGTGGAAAATGGCTTCAAGATCTTGATTTTCAAGGAGCTTGTGAAAATATACAGTAGGGTTTATTGTATTTAATTTTATATTTTTCTAATTTTCATTTCAGCATTGATAGTAAGTATTGCTGTTGATGGGCTGAATTTATCATCTTATTCCTCTTGAGAAATGCAAACATAAGAAAATGACTGTCCTCTAGTCAGAGATGGTCAGTCGATCCAGCTTACTGAATTCCTCATTTTGCCATTATTTCTCTTACACCCACCTCCTTTTTTTTCCACTTGTTTGAATAAAGCCTAAAGTGAGCTCTAATCTGAGTCCCGTTGATTAGGAGATTTCCAGAAGTCTGTTTTACAGATGATCCTTTATGCTGTATTAAGAACAAAGCTAAGTACTAAACTTAGAGAATTTTGCCTGTGCAACAGGTAGTAAATATAAATGCTACTTAGAACTTTAAGGTTTTTTTCTATCTTCAGACTCAGTATTTGTCTCAAGAATTCATCAAATTTGCAAAAGAATTTGATACAGCTTTGTTTTCTAGAAACACAAGCAAAATATATCTATGAGGTACAGTAAGTGTATTTATAACAGTTCGGATGCTACTAGCAAAGTATGAAGTAGTAATTCCATACTTAATGTTAGGATGCATAAGATACCTTTTTTGAAGAGGTGTTATTTGAATGTAAAATAATGAAGTCCTCCTTTTGTTGAGACATCTAGTGGAGATAAAGCAGCAAATGTAGCCTTGTTTTCCTGTCGTATTAATACATTGTAATATAATGGGTAATTCTTGTAAACTCACAAATGTAAATGTGGATAAACAGCATTATACCTTGTCAACTTCAATATGCATACCAGCTGGAGGATAGATCTATCAAAAGGATGTTCTGGAAGCTGGGATTTCATGGATTTTCTGGTAACCTATTTTTATTCTTCAAAAAAAAAAAAAAAAAAAAAAAGTATTTTTGGCATTAACTAAGTGGAAAGAAATTAAACTGAGAGTTACGAATGGAGCTTTTAAGATTCTGATTTTGTGGTCACTGTGGGGTTAGAAACACACCTGCTTCAGTTGAACCCAGGGTTGGGGTTAACTGTCATAGTGTTATCCCAATTTAATGCCAGAATTAGTTGCCAGAAATTTTGAAAGCTCAGTGTATATATTAACAATGGAGTTGTGACTTCTGGGAAAGGCGATGTGTAACTCCAATTTCCAGTCGTTGCTTTCAAATTGCCCAGTTTGCCTTGATGTAAATATCACTGATTTCTAAGATACTTTTACTTGGTTTTTTATCCTCCTTTTTTCCACATGCAAGTCTGTACCAATATTGCAATTGTGTTTCCTCTGTTTTGTAAGTAGAAGTTTTGTAAATAGAAATTTTGCACTGTTAATTTGATGGTCATATTAAGAACTAGAGTGTGGATAAACATGTAGATCTTTAGTGACCGTAAAACTGTAATTGCATGACAAGTCTATGAAAAAAATTGGATTTTTGTGTAAGCAATCTGGTGAAGGCCATTTGATGGCTTCCATGAGAACCTGGATATATTACATAAACTCATTGTATCATACCATAAAAGGACAGTTCTCTTGCTTTAAATTAAGGAGATGTTAAATTGTCCCAGCTCATTGCAGGGGGGTTGTACTAGTGACCTTTAAAGGTCCTTTCCAACCCAAACCATTCTATGATTGTAAATCTGAAAGATAACGAGAGATGTAAAATTGAAAGGTTTATCATCAAAGACATGCTGTCAGCACTAAAATATTGTGTCAACATGAGAGAAGCATGAATGTTGTCCCCTGCATGTGGAACAGTGAAGCACTGTTCCATTCAACCTTTGTTCTCCTCTATAACCAGGAAAGAGACCCTGATGGGCGTGCGTATTTAGTCAAATCCAGCCTCTGCTCTTTTGCATCCAGATTCATGCAAGTAGTAGGATTGTTCACAGCCAATGGAGTCAATCCCAATTTAATGTCTGTCTAAGAGCTTATAGGATCAGTCTTAACATTTAATTGTTACACTGGTAAACTATGATCATTTTCTGTATCTGTTTACCTAGAAGATATTTAAAGTGTGCTGTGCTCTGTAAGATCTCATCTACCCTACAAGTTTAGGCAGTAAGTGAAGAAACAGTTCAGAATGCTTGCGGGTCTGATGTTATGTATGAGTTTCTTTTTCTCTGAAGGAAGGTGAATGCACTGAACTGTTGTGTTTAGTGTTTCTTGTTGACATCGTTATTACCTTTTCTAAGTCACTAAGCTTTACAGGATTGCCAGAGTCCTGAAACTCTATCCTTTGCTGGTGAGAAACCATTGAACAATTAGAGCTAATTTCAAATTGGACTATGGCTTTTCCATCTACAAAATTAATTGTAGGATTCTCATCTTCCCTCTTCTGTCTGTCCTGTCCCACTTCCATCTTTTCTATCTTTCTTCTCCTGTATTTTTTTTGTAGTGCTAGTTTTATTACTAAAAGTTAAGCTCACACAGGTGGTCCTGTCAGGCTATAAAAGTGGTTGCTTGAGCAATATGAGGAGACTGCTTGAATAATGCTGGTTTTTACATTTAGGGCTGATCTTGCTTAGAAACTCTCAGATAGGATGTATGCAAGAGAGCAATAAATTATATGTAACTTGTAAAACATTGTGGGATACACATGGGATACAAGAGCAGTCAGCAGGATAAATTTTCCCATGAGGGGTATGTTTCTAAGGTGTCTGGCAAATTGCTTCATCAATCTTTGCTGTTTACCCTTTAATAATGTTGATAGTTTACTTTACATATTTTTTCTTTGGGTAAAGCTTGTGGAACAGTCCCCAGGATCATGTAACCAGTGACTGATGGAGTTCCATTTCCAGTCCTAACAGCTACTTTTAAACTTTTAGAGATATAAATTTCTGTCCCACACATTCACTTAAAACTGTTGATTTCATGAATAACATGCTTAACTTATAATGTATATATTCTGCATCCCATGAACTTGTGTTAAAAATCCATTTTTGTGTTCCTAAATTTTTACTGGTTTTATATTTTAAAAAGTTGACTCATTGTGGAAGAAGCAATAGTGTATGTTCTGAAAACTGTTCTTCATAAATGTTGAAAATGGAATCATAGAATCATAGAATTGTCAGGGTTGTAACGGACCTTAAAGATCACCTAGTTCCAACACCCCTGACTTGGGCAGGGACACCTCCCACTAGATCAGGTTGCTCAGAGCCCCATCCAGCCTGGTCTTAAAAACTTCCAAGGATGGGGCTTCCACCACCTCTCTGGGCAACCCGTTCCAGTGTCTCACCACCCTCATGGGGAAGAAATTCTTCCTAATGTCTAACCTGAATCGACCTATCTCTAGTTTTAATCACTACCTCTAGTCCTATCACTACCCAACAGCCTAAAAGGTCCCTCCCCAGCTTTCCTGTAGGACCCCTTCAGATACTGGAAGGCCACAAGAAGGTCTCCCCAGAGCCTTCTCTTCTCCAGATTGAACAACCCCAACTCTCTCAGTCTCTCCTCATAGGAGAGGTGTTACAGGCCTCTGATCATCCTCGTGGCCCTTCTCTGGACACATTCCAGCACATCCATATCCTTCCTGTAATAGGGGCTCCAGAACTGGATGCAGTACTCCAGGTGAGATCTCATGAGAGTGGAGGAGGAGAACCACCTCCCTCGACCTGCTGGCCACGCTTCTCTTGATGCAGCCCAGGATACAATTGGCTTTCTGGGCTGCAAGAGCACACTGATGGCTCATGTTGAGCTTCTCATCCACCAGCACTCCCAAGTCCTTTACTTCAGGGCTGCTCTCAAGCCAGTCACTGCACAGCCTATATTGGTGCTTGGGATTGCTCTGACCCAGGTGGAGGACCTTGCATTTGGCCTTGTTGAACTTCATGAGGTTGGCATGGGCCCACCTCTCCAGCCTGTTGAGGTCCCCCTGGATGGCATCCCTTCCCTCCAGCATGTCAGACACTCCACACAGCTTGGTGTCATCAGCAAACTTGCTGAGGGTGCACTCAGTGCCTCTGTCCCTGTTGCTGATGATGATGTTCAACAAGACTGGTCCCAGTACTGATCCTCGAGGGACTCCACTTGTCACTGGTCTCCACGTGGATACTGACCCATTGACAGCCACTCTTTGGGGCGGCCATCAAGCCAGTTCTTTATCCACTGAATTGTCCATCCATCAAATCCATATTTCACCAGCTTGGAGACCAGAATGTCATGTGGGACAGTGTCAAAGGCTTTGCTCAGGTCCAGGTAAATGATGTTGGTTGCTCTTCCCCCATCTATTGATGTTGTGACCTTCTCATAGAATGCCACCAGGTTAGTCAGGCATGATTTGCCCTTGGTGAAGCCATGTTGGTTGTAGCCAATCACCCCATTGTTATTCATCTGCCTCAGTAGTGCTTCCAGGAGGATCTGCTCCATGATCTCACCAGGCACAGCAGTGAGACTGACTGGCCTATAGTTCCCAGGTTCATCCACCTTTCCCTTTTTGAATATGGGGGTTATATTTTCCTCCTTCCAGTCAGTGGGGACTTCACTGGACTGCCATGACTTTTGGAATACAATAGGTAGTGGTTTCACATATAATGGGAAATTACAAAACTGTGCAGGTGGTCTTGCAATGTAGAATTGCTTGGACAAATGGAAGATCAAGGACAGTAGTCTGCAGATACTGAAAGTCCATGAAACTGGTAGCAAGTGAAGGACACAAGAAGGACATAGATCTGTTGGAATGGGTCCAGAGGAGGGCCACAAAGATGATCCAAGGGCTAGAACCCATCTGCTGTGAGGACAGGCTGAGAGAGTTGGGATTGTTCAGCCTGGAAAAGAGAAGGCTCCAGGGAGACTTTTTTGTGGTCTAGTACTCGAGGGGGCCTACAAGAAAGCTTGGGAAGGACTTTTGACAAAGACTTGTAGTGACAGGACAATGGGTAATGGCTTCAAACTGGAAGAGGGGAGATTTAGAGTAGAAATTATGAAGAAGTTCTTCACTGTGAGGTTGGTGAGATACTGAGACAGGTTTCCCAGGAAAGTTGTGGATGCTCCATCACTGGATGTGTTCAAGAACAGGTTGGATGGGGCTTTGAGCAACCTGGTCTAGTGGGAGGTGTCCCTGCCCATGGCAGGGGGGGTTGTAACGAGATGACTGTTAAGGTCCCTTCCAACCTAAATCATTCTACAATTAGCAGACCTCAGTGTTTTGCTTTTCTGCACAAGAGCCTTTCCTTGATTGTAGGTGCATCAAGAGGCTCTGTTGCAGTTGCCTGACTGTGGTGGTGAACCAGGGGCTTGAGAGATATTCACTTTGAAGATGACACCCAATAGAAAGTTAAGCAAGAGACATTCTGCAGCATGACTGTCCTGAAAAAATTAAAAGTCCATTTTTAGTTTGTTCTTAGGAAGCAGTATTTTGCTTTGGAAAATTGTTTTGGAAAAAACAGTAGTAAAACAAGGCTTGTAGTTTTTTTTTTTTTCCCCCTTGAGAAGGGGTTCTGTGTATATACATATTCATGGCCAGAAAAAGGCAATGAGGCTTGCAAAGGTCCTAGAGTGCAAGTCCTATGATGAATGTCCGACAGAGCTGGGCTTGTTTAGTCTGGAGAAGAGGAGGCTGAGGAGAGACCTTATTGCTCTCTACAACTACCTGAAAGGAGGTTGGAGTGAGGATGGGGATGTGTGACAGGACCAGAGAAAATGGATGCAAGCTGCACCAGGGGAGGTTTAGGCTGAATATTAGGAAACATTTCTTCACTGAAAGGGTTATCAAACATTGGAATGGTCTGTCCAGGGCAGTGGTGGAGTTGGTCATGTGGACCTGGTGCTTAGGGACATGGTTTAGTGGTGAGTTTGCAGTGTTGGGTCACAGGTTGGACGAGTGAGGATGGACTATGAGTATGCATATTAAAAAAGTAAAAGCATGTATATGTATAAAATATTTTTATTGAAAATGATGTAATAGCAAAACTTGGGGCTTAGCTGATGGCTTTGAAGGAAAACCTTTGAACATGGATAGAACCAAGCGAAGCTTCCAGAAATAAATGTGATGAAGTTCACAGGTGATACGTAATGTACTACAAATTTTGGGACACGTAAAATTAAACTTATGCATGTGGTTGAATCTTTAGCCCTATAAGTATGTAAGGAAATGGAAAACTAGTAATGCTTTTGAAATTAAACGTTGTAAACTGTTCCATTCCAGATTGGTTACAATATATTAATCTCTATCCCTGTAAAAGCAGGAATTTACTGAAAGAGCATGGACAAGTCCTTAGCACTAGAAATCTGAGCAGTGTCTGTGTAACATTGTGCATGCTATTTAAATAATCTGTGAATTAGTCACACATTTATCAGCTTAATGTGGCTCTATTCAAAACTTCACACTGGACTGCAAGCACTGAATCCCATAAACACTTTTCCCAAAAGCAAACATGAGAGGCTCTACTGCTTTTTATTTTTTTAAAGAAAAGGAAGACAAAACCCCCTGCAAAATCCAGCAAAGCAGTGAAAGGCTTGTTAAGAGTATTTTGAACTGGTTTTAGATTTTTATATGTCTGCATTAATCTCAGCTTTGAGTAAACTGCTGTTGTCAAATTATGTACTCTATTACTTGGGATTTAGATCTGATACTGATTTGATGTGGAAAATGTAGAGAGAACTCTTTCCCAGGAAATAAAAGAGTAGGATTTTTTTTCCTTGTCTGCTGTTCTGCTTGTATAAGATTTCTTTGGCCAAAAAGCAGCAGTTTCACCATTTACATAGCCAAATCCTGTAGCTCTAACTGTGTCTGCTCTCACACAAGCAGTCTCATGAGTCATGGCAAGCAACAAGGACTTGCAAGTCTGTGTCATGTATTCGTAAAGCCAATTCTCTTGCCAATGGCAGCAAAAATTAGTTCTTTCAATCTGTTTAGTGATTGTGGTTGCATTCCATGTGTATTCTGTGTGAGGATCTCTTTATTGCATCAGAATCATCGCAATAGCTTCAGAACACCTGCTCCATCATCAGATAATCATCACGATGGACCACATTAAGTTTCAGGCTTAATAAGATACCTTGTAGAGTATAGATCTTGTAATTAATGTCTGTGACATAAAATCTGCAAAGCACAAAAGATAGAATAATGGTTGGGGCTTAGCTGATGGCTTTGAAGGAAAACCTTTGAACATGGATAGAACCAAGTGAAGCTTCCAGAAATAAATGTGATGAAGTTCACAGGTTCAATTCACTTCCAAAAATTTTTTTTTTCTTTTTTTAAACCTTCATTAGTGTAACAAAGAGACAAAGATGTCTTTCAAATCCTGTGCTATTGTCTGTTGGAAATGAGTAATGAGCAGCAGGATCAAGGAGGAGTAAGAGTATAATGTTACCAAGAAACAAACCAAAATTTTTTGGAAGTGAATTTTTGAAGGTCACCATCTTTTTCTGAGGTGGTACTTTTGTGCCCTTCCATGAAAGGTTTCAATAAGACAGGCCAGAAGCAGTGTCAAGGACACCTGGCTTCACCTTGCTGTCTTGGCAGCTCATAGTGAACAAACAGCATCCTTGTCACTGTTGCAAAATAAAACATGGAATGAGTGTCTTGCTTTGATGCTTTGGTATTTTTATTACTTAAAAGTTACACCTGGTGTTTCAACATAATTTCAGATGTTACAAGGACAAATTTAGTGGGTTTTTTTTGTCTGTTTGTTGAGTTGTCTGTTTGTTTGTTGTTTTAAATTAATCATTTTACTCTCTTCTGGAAGTAACAGGCATGATAATTTCAGTGTTGCTCACTGCAACAGTGCCTGTAGTAGCTCTCTTGCTAATGATAAAATGCTCCAAATTGTGTATACTTGACTATTGTATTAATGACAAACCTCTGACTACTGAAACAAATACCTCTGTTGATTTATGCTGTCATTCACATAGTTGTTCACATATGCATGTGAAACTGGAGTTAATTCTTTCTTTGGAAGACATGGTAACACAAGAATGTGTTCTTCTGCAAAGCTGTATTCACTGGGCTGTGTGTCTCGTCTTTGCTTTCTTAGCTGTATGTCTGGAAGACCATAGTTTTTTTAAAGCTATGAATAACCTCAGTTTAAAAAAACAAACACACAAAAAAGGCTGATCAAGCTAAGAGCTGTGTACAATATTGTGGTCACAGAGAACCCATCTTGGTGCCTGCTGAAGTGATTGGGAATCTTTTCCTTGACCCCACTGAATGAGTGATCCTGCTTGTGCTGCTTTGGACCTCTTCTCAGAACATGGCTCTGACCAAGCAGTCCTTGCTAATATATCCCTCAGGAAACAGAGACACAGGAAATGGTTCTTGAAAATAATTTCCCTTTAAAGGTCCCAAGGGGTTTTGTCACTGTTTTTCCTTTTCCTTTTTCCTTTTTCCTTTTCCTCCTTTCTTGTTGTTGGTTTTGGTTTGTTTGTTTTTATTTATTAAACAAAGCTGGTAGAAGTTGGCATTTAATCTCCACATGTGTTGATAAATAGATAGTGGTTCTCAATTCCTCTTGGTAGTGCCTTGATGTTGACTTCTTTGACCTGACTATTGGAATCAGCTGTTTCCACAGCAGAGACCCACCAACTGTATCTCAGTAACAGGCCTTCTGTGGAGAAGCAGTTGTTGAATGTTCTTAAGTAATCAATTTAATCTCTGCGTAAATCTAAAGTTATGTACATAAACATTTTGTCTAAATTTCTTTTAAGCTCCAGCTCTGCTCTTCTCATGCAAACAGAGGATTCGCTCACTCTGCTTTATGAGATGTATGTTTATGGTGTTCCTCATTAGCATCATCACAGGTCCAATGTTAAGCTGCTGGATAATTTTGGTTTGTTTCTTGGTAATATTATACTCTTACTCCTCCTTGATCCTGCTGCTCATTACTCATTTCCAACAGACAATAGCACAGGATTTGAATGACATCTTTGTCTCTTTGTTACACTAATGAAGGTTTAAAAAAAGAAAAAAAAATCCAAAAAATATATTATTAAGTTTTGGTGTGCAATAGGGTGGTTGCTTTAAGAATTTTGTGAGGTTGCTTACTGGAGATTTGGTTCTGAATCTCAAAGTGCTTAAGAACTATGCTAAATTCACAATGGGAAAAATATCTAGAGAAAAGTGCACTAACAAGTGATACTATGATGATCAAGGGTGGTTTCTATGCCTTTGTATATAGAAGGACATAGAAAGATAGGGAACAAGTGAGAAACTGAGATGGAAAGAAATGTAAGAACTGATCAGAGAGCATATGAAAATAAGAGAAAAGGGAAGGTTTATCAGTTCCTCTCCAGTGGAGGAATGGAAAATGAAAGAATGACAGATGCAGAAGATGATAAGCACATTTGCTTGGGAAAAGCAAAAAAAATGGAATGACTGCGATAAGACTGCAACTGATTGAAATAATTTGGTGTCATTCAGTGTAAGCCTGTTGTTAGTGTAAGCCAAAGTATTTAGTCTGGAAATAGCAGGTATGCTGCAATACTGTCAAGAAGCTCTTTGTCAGGACTTGTTATGAGAAAATTAAATAGACTGTGCTGTGCTAAACATTGCACACTTCAGTGTCTTCGTATTGCAAATCCTATTAAGGCTGTTTTTTCTCTTTTGTTTAGACCTTTTTGCAGAAACAAAAGACCAGCCAAGAACGATAAGTGCCTTGATGTGTACTTCAGTTGTTATTATTGTATTATTCAGTATTTTTGACCAATATCTAATTTTTTTTCCTTTATTGTGGTCCATACACAGAAATTTCTAAATGGATTTTTAAAATGGAATACAGTTCATAAATTCCTCAGAACGTAAAATATAAACCAGTTATACTCAGCAGTAAGAAAATGTGGTTTGGTTGTTTTTTGGTGTTTTTTTTCCTGCACTGGAACACATCACTTAAACTCTCTCAATGCCACCTGCTATTCCAGTGTATGCATTTTTGCTTAGTACATCTGCTATGTGGAGAAAATGTGCTTGTGTACTGCAACAGTGTGACATTATAAACTTGCACATCCTTTCTTTCTAAACTGCCATTTGAAATGCAGTTGTCTCTTAGCAACTTTTGAAGGAATTTGTATTTTTGACATCTCCAAAACATGGGATACTGGAAAACACACTGAAAATAGCAGTGATATTTCTTGTGAGGTTAGCTGCTCTTGTCCAGTGCTCACATTATTTTATCAACAATTTCTTTTTTCTGTGGAAACTCTATAAAAATGACTACATTGGGTGGGATTTGTGTGATTTAGGTTTTTTTCGACCCTGTTGACTATTATTTTTCTTCCTTTGAGTTCACTCCATAGTCTAGGGATCACACAAGTAACTACTGTAGAACAAGGATAATGAACACTACAGTAAAGTAAGAATGTGGAGACTTGAGAAATTTCTGGTGTATTTGAGACTGTATGCTCCAGTTCCAAGTCCTAATTTTGTACTGGGAGATGTTACTGCAACCATTCAGTACTTAAAGGGGTCCTATATGAAAGACAGGACAGTATTTTTGGCAGGGCCTGTTGTGACAGGACAAGGTGTAATGGTTTTAAACTAAACCAGGGTAGATTTAGGCTAGCTATAAGGAAGATATTTTTCACAGGGAGGGTGCTAATATGCTGGAACACATTGCCTAGAGAGGTGGTGGAAACGCCATCCCTGGAACATTCATGATCAGGTTGGATGGGCTGCCCAGAGAGGTTGTGGAGTCTCCATCTCTGGACACATACAAAACCTGCCTGGATCCAGTCCTGGGCAACCTGCTCTGTGTGAACATGCTTTAGTAGGGGAGTTGGACTAGATGATCTCCAGAGGTCCCTTCCAACCCCTACCATTCTGTGATGCTGTGGGTGGGGCTCTGAGCAACCTGATCTAGATGTTTAAAGATGTTTCAAAGTGCTTAGTGTTTAAAAATGCTTACTGCAGGGAGGTGTCCCTTCCAACCCAAAGCATGCTATGATTATGGCAAAATGTTACCTCAGTGCAGACTCACACTGAGGTAAACAGTTGTGGTTTAAGTCTTGAGAGGCTCCAAAGTTCAACTAACATAAACCATTCATCTATACTAGGGCAAAACTTTTGTCCGAAGCATTGAAATTCAAGAAAGGAATTTAGAAGATTTTTATTTACTTTTTTTTTTTTTTTTTTGGGTTGTTTTTTTTTTTTGTTTGTTTGGTTGGTTGGTTGGTTTGTTTTTTTTTTTCCTTGGCATCCAAAGTTTTCCCTAAAAGAAATTGTTTCCATGGGATCATTTTTCTTTCTAAGCATTGGTTGCTGTCGAGGATGTCATGTTGTTGCTATATATTTATACTTTTGTTTTTTTCCTATGGAGCCCACAGTACATATAAAAAGAAATCTGATATCTTGCAAATACAGGCAATTATGATGCCTTCTTCCAGCTTTTCTGGTGGAACATTGTAAGTCAGAACAGAATTTTAAGCAACCTTTAAAAGTGTATTTCTCAGTCCTTATGCCAGACAGTCCCATGTGAAGTCAACTGATAAATTTGTATTTGCATAGTTATGGACATATGAATTAGATAACGATATTTTATGGTATTTTTTTCTTTTTAGCCAATTTTTACCCATAGGTAAGAAAAATGCATGTGTACTTTTTTTTTTTTAGATAATTCTTGAAAAAGCATATTAATTGCTTTACAAGCAAGTTCAAAACACTGACTGAATTCACTGAGTGCAGGATTAGATCTTGAGATGGTGGCAACAAAAGTTCATGTAAAAGGCCTTCTTTGGTCCCTTTAGATGCTGTTGAAAACAGTAACACAGATAAGGTTTTGTAGTTAGAAATTTTTAGTAGAAGATTTATTGAAGATTTATTAGGATTCATGCAAGATGTATTAGGATTCATTCAAGAATTACTTCTTTTTTCTTTGAGGAAAACACTGATAAGGTATGCATCTGCAAAGCTTTTTTTTTTTAACTGGAATATAGCACTCTATTAATGATAAGTTCACACCTTTTTTTGTGTAGGATAATAATTTTTTTTTTTTAATTTATCTTTTAATATCTGGGTCTGATAGATCATCTGTACTTCTCAATGGAAATATGTTTTTGAAAATGTTTGGTATTTTATTCCAACACGACTCATATTCATATGACAGTGTAGTTAATAATTCCTTCTGTAATCTATTTGAGATATTTATACCCACTCCTCATCTAAATAGGAGGGTGGTGTATGCTTCCCATGGTCATAACAATCTATAGCACTTTGTAAGAAATAATGCAACTTTCCATTATAAATCGTCAGTTTTCCCTCTTATTGCTGAAGAGAACAGAAGCAAACGTGGGGGCTGGAGTGGAATTGCATGCATGTGTATATGTGTGTGTACAAATAAACAGACACCTGTGTGGCAGGAGAGGAGGAGAAAATAGCTTTCACAGAGTGAAATCTGATGTATCCTCTAGATATTTTCCTATGTCAAATTCTCAACTCTTTGTTAGAAATTCTATGTAGCATGGCTGTGTGGAAGGATTCAAAATCTCTCTATGGCTAAGCCAGGAGTCAGAATATCTGACTGTAGTTCAGAGTTTCTTTCTGTGTTGATTTTTGGGTTTGTTTTGTTGTGGTTTTTTTGAGTATTGTTTGGGGAATTCCTGTTGTCCAGTGTAAGATGCAAACTATGTACAACTTGTATCCAGAACAGAACTGTGTATTTTCGCTTTATTTTGCAGTAGGTCTCTAATGGAAGGATAACTCAGCCCCATAAGACTGTACCCCTTAAAAGTTTTAATCCATTTTAGGTCAGTTAACTGGAATAGGAAGAATACCAATAGGGTAAAATGGGAAACATAAGCTATTTTTCTTTGTATTGTGGATTCTTGGGGTTTTAATATGCAGTTTCCACATGGATTCTTAGAGCCTTTACCTAAAATTATAGCTTGTTTGAGGCAGGGATTATCCATGATGCCTTTCAGAATTGATCCTCATGCTCATTGTGGCATAGAGCACTAAAAAACCCGGGTTTCTAGTCAGACAGCTCACAGAATCACAGTATTAGGGAGTCTGGAAAAGACCTCTGAGATCATCAAGTCCAGCCTATGACCTAACACCACCACATCGGCTAGACCATGGCACTAAGTGCCACATCCAGCCTTTCTTTAAACATATCCACCACCTCCCTGGGCAGTCCATTCCAATGTCTGATCATCCTCTCTGTCAGGAAGTGCTTCCTGATATCCAACTTAAACCTCCCCTGGTTGAAGTCTCCTCTTCTTCAAGCTAAACAACACCAGCTCCCTCAGCCTCTCCTCATAAGACTTTCCTTCTAGTCCCTTCACCAGCCTTGTTGCTCACCTCTGGACCTGCTCCAGCACCTCACTATCCTTCTTGAAGTGCGGGTCCCAGAACTGTACACAGTACTCAAGGTGAGGCCTCACCAGTGCTGAGTGCAGGGGGAGAATCACATTCCTAGTCCTGCTGGCCACACTATTCCTGATACAAGGCAGGATGCCATTGGCCTTCTGGGCACCTGAATACACTGCTGGCTCATGTTCAACCAGTTGTCAACCAGCACTCCCAGGTCTCTCTCCACCAGGCTGCTCTCCAGCCACTCCTCCCCAGTCTGTAGCGCTGCATGGGGTTACTGTGGACAAAGGGCAGGACCCTGCACTTGGTCCTGTTGAACTTCATAACGCTGGCCTCAGCCCATCGACCCATCCTGTCCAGGTCCCTCTGCAGCATCTTCCTGCCCTCTGGCAGATCGACACTACCTCCCAATTTTGTGTCATCTGTGAATTTACTGAGGGTAGACTCAATCCCCACATCTAGGTAGTCAATAAAGATGTTTAATAGGACTGGGCCTAGTACTGATGCCTGGGGTACGCTGGTGGTCACAGGATTCCAACTGAATGCAGCACCATTCACCACTGCTCTCTAGGCCTGGCCATCCAACCAGTTTTTAACCCAGTGATGGGTGCACCCGTCCAAGCCGTGGACTGCCAGCTTTTCCAGGAGGATGCTGTGGGAGGCTGTGTCAAAGGCTTTGCTGAAGTCGAGGTAAACCACATCCACAGCCTTCCCCTCATCCACTAGGAGGGTCACCCAGTTGTAGAAGGATACAGCTCCTTACTGTTTCTGCGGTTGGACACGTTTAATCTCAATATTGAATGCTCTACAGCTGTAAATTTTAGTGGTTAAAAAGTACTTGCTTATATAGAAGCAGGGAATTTGATGCCCCAGATTGTGCAGTTTTGAAGGAACAACCTATTTCTTAAATTGATCAAGCTCCATTTTAAAAGGCATTGGAGTGTTTGTTCTGTTTTGTTTTTTGTCTCTGAAATTCCTCTTAGAAGGCTAAAGGGAGATGGAAAGTATAGGGGAGGTGAGTAGGGTCATAAGGAAGTACAATAAAAGTTTGCTGCTGAACTGAGTTTATTTCATGCAATATTTGAATTAGCAGGCAAGTCAAACTCATCTGACTTCAGTTCACTGGAATCTGAGAAGAGCAAGGTTGAAGCACAGTGGTAATGTTGTGTTATGGCCTCTTCATATTGCTATCCTTATAAGAAAAAGAGGTGGAAAATGTATGCTGTAAATTATGAAGACCATGAAAATAAAACTTACACTAGAATCAAAGTGAATGATTTCTATGAACATTTGTTCATAGGTAAATTAAAAAAAAAAATAAAACAAAAACCAACCAAACAAAAAAGCCAAGAACCATGAAATATGTATAGAAGATGATGCCGTCATTTTGATACCACTGGAACACGGAAATTTAATCCATGGAAGAACTAGTGAAATTGTTGGTGTCAGAATGGACTGTGAGGAGAGAAGTGGAAACCCGTGAGGCCATGTGGTAGCAAGTACTCTTTCAACTCACTGTATGAAAACCAGAGATGCTGGGCAGTTGTAACTGCCTTCCCCTAAAGTACAAGTCTCCAATGAGCTTTGTTTTTGTAGCTAGATACTGTTATGACTTGGATAAAGATCAAAGCAAAGTTGCACAGCTATTTATAGGAAATTAGGAGCTGAATATATATATATTTTAGCTAAGCAATACCTAAGGCAAATGTAATAAACCTTAAAACAATTGAAATTGCTGAAGTTCTAAGGATAAAAGAAAATTTACGTGAGTGTGAGAAGCTAGACAGACAGGCAATCAAAGAGGAAAAAAAAAAAGAGAGAAATCTAATTATGATGAATAAAGTGCAATTTGAAAAAGTACATGAAATTATATGGTAGTTTTCTGAAGTGAAGTGGAAAAAACATTTACTGGAGGGATTTGAAGCTGAACATGCTTTTAATCTACTTTTTCTTCTTGTTTCCCTTTTGCCTGAAAAAAATAGAAGGGTGACTCTGTTGTTGTGCCCTCTGAACTTGCATAGGGCCAAGTTCTATTGTCTTTATCTCAAAACGTAAGATGTATTAATATTTTATTATACCATATTATACTCATTTTCTAAGTCTGCAGAATGTTACATAGTTATCTAAAAAGGCTGAGAGAACTAAAAACGTCTTAAATAAATGAAGTTCATGCTGTCAGTGTGCAGCAGTTTGAAAAGGGACAGTTTATCCAGTTCATCTGCTAAATCCACATGGGAAGAACTGAGATTGGTGAGTGTCAGATTGAAGATGCATTGTATGTGTTGGGCTATCTGCGTTCAGTGCCCTCTCTCGATCCTAAAACCTCATTGATTTCCCTCCCACTGCCATTGATTTCTAAACAGTTGTTATTCATTAAAATTCAATCTAATTTACATGAGTGCACTTCAAAGTTCTCTCTGTTTAGGGACAAATGTAACTGGTGGCTACAAGTGGATTTAAATAGCGCAGTAGCTCTGTGAAAGCCGTAAGCTTCCCTGCTTTCATGTTTGTTCCCACAACACTACTTTCTCCTGCTGTGTGTGCTGCTCGGAATTGGTCTCCAAACAAGCAGAAAAGCTTACACAAACATGTTTTTAAATATGGAAAATTAAATAATTGTAAAGAATATTAAGCAGATGGTGGAAGTTGTGAATGTCTCTCTCCCCAACCCCCATCTCCCCAAGAGTGATTTAAAATCAAGACTGTAATGTGATTTTACAGAGAACATATTCCCCTGTAAAGTAGTGGAATATACATCATCTTTCTGTTTTTATCAACTGTTGCTTTCAGTGAAGCTACTGGTTATCATTTAAGGATTTCATAGTAGAATAGGGGTATGACATGTGAGAAGTTACTGGTTTACGTGCTTCCCTGGAGATTCCCCTTAATAGTCAGTACTACCTAGCTTTCTACGTTGGTGTAAACTTTAGAAATGCAGTGTGAGATGGTCTTCATGAAAGCAAACCCACACACAATTATGCTGTCCTTTGAATACCATATTACAGCATCTGTTCCAAGACCAATTCAACTTCCTAGAGTGCAGGAAATCTAAAGTCTACCATGTTTATTAAACACAATTCAGAATGGTATTTCCACATACAGTGTAGACAGTACAGGTAACTGAGCATCTGTTAACCCATCCCTTTTAGAGATTTGGTAAAAGATGCTGTAAAATATAAGATGGACAAACATTAGAAAATCAGTATCAATAAGGCACAGTATTTGAAGAACCAACAGCTTTCCTTGCAGTAAAAGTCATGCCTGTTGAGGTATTGGTCCCTCAGGCACTATAAAACAATTACAACTTTCTGTTTACTTTAAGCTTATGTCACTCAATGTTAAAATACAGCTAATTAGAAAAATGCAAAATATTATGTTGTTGCTCTTGATATTCATCCTTGATTCATGATATGTCATCAAATGTTCATAAAAATAAAATAAGAATTATGTAGTTATTAGTGATTGCTGATAGGGCTGGGACTATGCACGATCTAAGCAAGCAGGACTTTGTAATGAGAGAGAACTTAGTGATGTTCAACTTCTCTCCATGTGCACTGAACCAAGTGTAAGGTGCATTAGAACCACTTGTTGACTGTAGTTATACTAAAATACACATCATGAGAAATCCCACTTTAGAGAAACTATCTACTTAAAATCCCATTTTCTAACCTGGAAGATGATTTCAGGAATATTTGACATTTCAATTCGTATGCTTATTTTGTGAAAGCTGAGCAGTAGCTGAAACAATTTGTACAAACACATTTTTCAAAGGAGATAGAATAAATTGCTGCACATTTAAAATCTGGTTAAGAAGGCCTTAGCCACTTATCCTAATGAAAAATATTTTAAAATTATAAACATATGCATTGCTATATATAAAACTTTATATACAGCTATTCAAAGCATAATCCTTAAAAAGAAGGTGTTAATTAGGTTATATAGCTTGCATAAAAAGCTAAGGTAGTGTGTGTATTAGAATTTAGAGTGCAATGTAAATTATGTCTATAGTATAGTATGATTCTCTTACTGTCTGCTAAGTAAGCTAAAGCTTTCAATAAAGAAATATGTGTCAGTATCCTAGTAAAGTTTCCCTCTGTAGGTACTTTTGTTTTTTTTTTTTCATTTTTTTTTTCCACAGTCATTTGGAAAAAATTCTGATGTGGTTGTTTTAGTATTTTAGCACTCAAATATGCACAGGAGATATTTGTATTTCCCTCTTTTGAGCAATGCTATCTTTAATTGCTTCTCTAAGAACCTTAGAGTTGCTGCTGCTATCAAGTAATATTACTGAATAGTAAAATACATGTGTTGGACTAATTTAGTTGTGTGCACTTTAGTCTTATGACCTGTTAACTGGTGGAGAAAAGACTTTTCAAAGTGCTCTGTAATTTAATTTATTGCTTCTACTATATGTGCAAGCACATACATAGATTCAAATCTGTTTACAAATTAATCACTCTTCATTTTTGAAATGTGAAGTTTTCTGAACTAGATGGTTAATAATTAACGCTAAGATAGTTTGATTAGAACAAGGAGGGTTTGGTGACTCTTTTGACATTGAAGTCAGCAAAAATATGCAGAACATTTTACAGTTGGAGAACTTTCATAATACTTCTACCAGATGTCCAAATTCTGGAAATGCAAATTAATAATTGTAAAGATGTTATTGCAAGGGAACGTTTTGTGAAATAGGTATTTAAATCATGGCACAACCTTCATGTGTATAAACTATACTCTTTTATTTTCAAGACTTACGTTTCTGTGTGTTTTGTACTAACTTCATGTGGAATTATTCACTACAGTTTTTTCCCATTTTTATGTTTGATCTGGTTACTCTCATGTTCTGAATCTCTTTGAGACTTAAGCTTCTCAGGCTTATTTGAAGATAGTCTTTTCAACAGTCTTGGAAAATACATCCACAATCTCAAAAAGGAAGGGATTAGATGTCATTAAGGGTTCAGTGGACCATTAAAATTTAATTTGAACATTTTCAGGTTATCCTACCTGCTTAGATAGACTAAGACTGACTTGTAAGATAAATATGACTGCTTATAGCAAAGCAGGATTTACCGAAGTCAACACTGAAGTGACATCTATGTTCCTCAAACTTCAAAGAAAAACCTTTCTCTACCTCTCAAGATTTAATGACTATAAATCAACCCAATCAATATTTTTTTTTCTCACAACTGCTCACTGTGTTTTATTATCCTACAGCTGTGTTTACGAAGTTTACCTTGCTTCTTGCCTCTTTCATTCAGAAATGTGCAATAGTTACAGGCAGTTTGGGTTAAACCTGTATTGTTGCGAATGGCTCTTTCCATTTTAGAATATATAGAATTTGAGAAAATATTTTGAAATATAAAACTTAAATATAAAAAATGCTTAGTATCTCTTTTTAAATATAGTTGTGATTCTAAGGAAAAATTTTGTAGTCTTGCAGATTTTGTAAATACAAATGTGTTAGAGAGATTAGATACTTCTATGTGAAACATGCCATCTTCTGGATACTTCATTCTCCCGGTCATGCCGTAACCCTCATCATTGACAAGCCCGCAGAACAGGTTTTGTTTGTTTGTTTTCTTCTGTTCATGCGACTGGCAGTAATTTTTAAACTGTGTCTCAAGTTGTTGAGTGGTGAGGGGAGGTGAAGTTCTTTCAGCCTCCTGAAATACTCTATAGTTTTATAAAATATTCCCTGTGCATTTTTGGGCTTCATGATTTTAATGTAAGTTTTGCAACTAATTCCTGAATATAGTTATTGATGTTAAGCTAAGCATAGAGGTAACAGATTTCAGACACTGCTCTAAATACTGTGCTTCGGGTAACACTGGAAGTTACACCAGATTGACCAGTGAGTAGAAACAAAAGATCAATGGGCTTGGGGAACTTGAGCCAGGTTGCAAGGATGATGGTATGTGAGACACACTCCTCTCTTGATAAATTGCATCCTTTACGGGGGAGCATTTCTTCAAATGCTGATGAAATAAAATGAACAAACAGTGTGACTAATAAAAAAGTGAGTTTGAGCTATATGCAGATCAGTCAAGAATTCAGTGTGGAAATAAGCAGTTTAAAAGCATTGCACGAAGGACTTTGTGTTGCTATATAGTTCAAATCTTATAATCCAAATATAAATTTTCTAGTTATACTGTATTTCTGTTTTTTTGATTTTTCTGTAACAACCATGTTCCAACTACTGTGGCCCAAGCAGTCACAGCAAAACTTTTTCCAGTGTATTTGTTTTCCTTTCAGACTTAAAATGTTTTGCAGATATGCTTTTTATTTCTTATTTTGGAAAGTGTTACAATACAAATTCAGTTTTTATATAATGCTTCCTTTGTCTGGTGTGTGGTAAGACATACAGTGATAGTGAGGCCGCAGGTCTTAAACTAAAAGTTGTATGTCACAAATCATGCTGATGGGTTATATTAGGGGAATAATGTATACCCACAACCCTTCTTGAGAAATTTGAAAACTGCCTTTCAGGTAGGTTACAGTCTATGTAAAATCAGATGCAGTGGTTGACACTAATTGCATCTTCTTGTGATAGAATTTGTATTTTTTTATTTCTTTTTCTTCTTTCATTCTCAAATTCCATCAATTATTCGCTGTAACTGAGGATAAATGGGAGGAGGGGAAGTGAAAATACAACAATTGATAGTTGGCATTTTGTGAATTACGTATCTGTATTTGGTGGCTAAAAGGTACTTTTCTTGAGACTTCTTTCTGCAGGGATTCTTTTAGGAATGTATAGATATTTGGGAATGATAAGGAAAATTGTAAATATGTGATCTGGTGACTTGGCTTTCTGTTGCATGTCTTTCCAAGAGCTAATGAGAACAGTTTTTCTCCAGAGTGGTGCTTTGCAGACAAAGGAAGTAGAACTTTCTGAAGTTGTGTTACCAACTTAGCTGTAGGATGTGAGAGTTGTGGGCTCCGGCTGGAGGTGGTGGACGTGACTGGAATGACCTTGAGGCCAGAAATTATGATCGCCAGCTCCAGCCTTCCCTGTTAAATTTAGACAGAAGCTTAGCTTTGTCCTCTAATTAGAAGTCTCTGAGATGGACAAGTTTACTATTTGAAGAGTGTGTGGTTGTGTAGTCATTGCTCATGGTGGAAAGAAGGACTTCAGCAATTTAGTTTCATAATGGATGTTTCTGGTCAGGGTGCACAGGATTGAAACATTTGAAAAGGGCATGCTGATCCTTCCTGGCTGTAAGGAGGATGTTTGTATTAAACGGCATTGGATGTGTTTATATCAAATCTGCACTTGGTGCTTTTTATAACTGTTTAAATTAGAAAGTAAAATAATATGTTAATATCCAAAATAACATTTTGCTTTCTTCAGACTCTGTTTTTTGTGACTTCTCAAGAACATGTAGATAATATTTTTTAGGAGGAAAAATCTCATTTTAAGGAGACAAGAAAAAATGAGAAAGCATAATTTCCCGTGCATGTTGTCAAAGTTAAATCTCTTCAGTGTAGCTGGATAGCAGAAGTGGCATTTTTTGTTTTGTTTTAAAGCAGCATGAATCTATGGAGCACTTCAGTAGGGTTACAAGGGCTTTATTTCCACCCTATGCAGTGTTATCTGGGAGTCTCTGGACCTGGATTTTCTGCATAGGCTAGTTTGCCCTCCTGAGAAGCTAATAACAGGGCTCTGTACACTCAACTGCCAGAGCTAGTTTGTTCTGTATAAAAACAGCCTGTGTATTCCTAAGAATACTTTGAACCCAGGCTCAAATATTAAGTTTACAGAGGAGACCACCACCCCTATTAGTCAAACACTTGTTGAAAGAGAAGAGTTAAGATTGTTTGTTGTCACCCTTCCCCCATTCGGAGGAGGTTTGTAATATCCTTATCTTCAAAGCTTGGAATAGATTTGAGGCAAGCTCTCAGAAGGGCTGTATTTCCATCTGCACTCTTCTTCAACACCTACATTCCTCACATTGCTACCAATTGTTTGGTGCTGCAGTAGTAGAACTGCAGAGGTTGCAAGCAGGTGGGATTTATTTTTAATAAGTTTTGAAAGGAATAATTTATTTTAAACAACTGTCAGTTAAAAATACTATAAATATTGATCCAGGACCATATGCCTGAAATTAACAGGGTATAAATAAAGTGTGGCTTTGGTTTGTTTTTTTTTTTAAAATAGATGATTCTTAGCCTACAGTCTCTCTAGTTAGATTTTAGGAGCTCTTCATGTATTGGCAGCTACATATCAGTGAAGGAAGCTGAAGGCATGTGTATGCATTTTGATTGGAAATTGTTTCTCAATTTCTTGTCAACACTGGATGTATTTCTGTGGTTAAGTAATGGGGGTGGGGGGTGGTGTATTATTATTATTATAGGCAGCAGGATATATGTAGTTTGCTCTTGTTCTTTTTATGTTTGATGCAGATAACTATGTTTACCCTGACTGGGTGAAAACAAGAATAATAAATTATTTCTTTACTGTTCCTGATCTCCTTCCTTACCAGAGGAAAAAACTTAGTGCCTTGACCTTCCAAGAATGATATCTTATATAAAACTTAGCAATAGTTGGATGCCTGCTTTGGCATGTGAGGCTGGATTATATGCATGTTACTTTATTTCTTCCTGAAAGGGAGAAGGTGGGAAGAAGTGGGGGTCCTGGCTCTCTTTTTTGGCCATGATAGCCTACTACTCAGAGTATTAATCTGCGAATGAGGGAGATAGTACAGAGCACTCCTCATCCCTCTTCAGTACCTGGAGGAAGAGCAGAAAAGGAACTCTGCTGTGGGCCAGAATGGAAGGCAGTCCTGAGGAAGGGTAAAGAAAACACTCTTTCAAGGAAGTCTTTAGGGAGTTTGTATTGAAAAACTAGTAGTCTTCTAACTTTTGTGTTTAAACGTACTGTGTTCATTTTAGAAGCCTGAAATTGCAAGGTATTTGTTTAAAAATACTCTTCTGGATTCTTGGAGAGTGTCTGATAATACAAGTTGGGTAGACTAAGCTGTAGCCTGTATCAGAGTATTAAAATGCAAAATCGTGATTTATATACTACTAACAACATAGTATTTTGTTGTGGTTTAAATATTTAAATTATTTCACTGCATTTATTCTTTTTCAAAAAATTCATAGTGTGCTGGTTGGGCAAATCGGATATTTGTGATAATTCAAGACTAGATTGATTTGTGTGCCTTGAAGGAACTGCAACATTGCTCAATAGTTATGTTTCTAACTATGAGGTGGTTTAGAAGACATTATTTACAAACACAATATTTATCCTTTTTCTGAATTTTCTCATGTTATTGTGCCAAATTATACTGAATAAGTACAAAGTACTCTTTAATTACAGTCTGATCCAAAGCAGTTGCTATTGTAAAATCAATACCATTCTTATTCATTACATTAGTCTGTCATTCAGGATAATGTTTTTGATGCTGGAAATGTGGAACATTGGAAGAAATTAGAAGAAAAACCTGCAAATATGCACATAACTTCCTTTACTGTAAAGCAGGAACATAAGCATGTTCAGAGGTCCGTATAGGCCAGTGTTCCCTGTCTGAGAAGCAGCCAAAGGTAAACAGATTGGTAAAACAGGAGCCAAAGTGGATGCGCAGCTGGGGGTCTAGAGCCTCAGGACAAGCTACCATGTATGGTTCTTATGTGGACTGATGTAGCCCTTACATTGGTGTGGTGGGTTGACTCTGTCTGGATGCCAGGTGCCCACCAATCCACTTTTATCACTCCCCTTCCTCATCTGCGTAAGGCAAGAAAAAGAGAACAGAAGGAATGTGTGTCAACACAAGGACAGGAAGGGATCACTCAGCAGTTACTGTCACAGGAAAAACAGACTCCACTTGGGGAAATTAGTTTAATTTAATGCTAATCAAAATCAGAGTAGGGTAATGAGAAATAAAACCAAATTTCAAAGCACCTTTGTCCACCCCTCCCTTTTTCTGGTGCTCAACTTCACTACCAGTTTCTCTGCCTCCTCCCCCTGAGCAGTACAAGGGGACAAGGGATGGAGGTTGAGGTCTGTTCCTCACATATTGTCTCTGCTGCTCCTTCCTCCTTAATCTCTTCCCTTGCTCCAGCATGGGACAGTCCTCCACAAAATCCCCTAACAGGGGTCCTTCCCACAGACTGCTCCAACATGGGTCTCCCAAAGGTTCACAGATCCTGCTAGCAAACTTGCTCCAGCATGGGTCCTCTCTCCATGAGTCCACAGGTCCTGTTAGGAGCCTGCTCCAGTATGGGCTTCCCATGGGGTCATGGCCTTCAGGCATCCACCTGCTCCAGCATGGGGTCCTCCATGGGGTGCAGGTGGATCTGTACTCCACCACGAACCTCTGTGGGCTGCAGGAGGACAGCCTGCCTCACCATGGTCTTCACCACTGGCTGCAGGGGATTCTCTGCTTTGGCTCCTGGGTTACCTCCTCTCCCTCCTTCTTCACTGATCTTGGTGTCTGCAGAGATATTTCTCTCACATATTCTTGGTCCTCTCTTGTAACTGCTGTTGTGCAGCAGTTTTTTCCCCCTTCTTAAATATGTTATCACGGAAGTGCTACCATTGTCAGTGATGGGCTTGACCTTGGCCAGTGGTGGGCCCATCCTGTAGCCAACTGTCAGATATGGAGGAAGTTTCTAGCAGCTTCTCACAGAATTCACCCCTTTGGGCCTCCACTACCAAAACCTTGCCATGCAAACCCAATACAACTGGCAAGGACTGTGTCTGTAGAAGTGGAAACAATTGAAGGCCTGTCATTCTCTTAGCCACTAATATGTGCCACTTCCTGTATCTGGCTCTGCTCTGCAGAATGTTGGTCACATCCATCTTAACCTTAGAAGTGACTGACCTAGCGTAGGCCTTGAGAGGCAATTAGAAAAAAGTATTAGCATTTTTTTATTCTATAGACGTATTTGTCCATCTGGTTGGGCATGCAGATATAAGTGAATGTTTCTTGTGGCCTGTTGCAAAGGAATTTGTGATAAGTGAAAGTTAATTTAAGAGGTTTGATTTGTGGAACAGCAAACAGAGGTGCTGTGAAGAGTGAATGTAGAAGTAAGTGTCCTTGAAAGCCTCATGATTACCTTGGGTAAGAATGTCTGAAGCACTGTACTGGTAATTTTGCAGTGGGAAAATCTTGTATTTGCAATACACATGTAATAAAAAGTGATTTCTGAATGGTTTCTCTGGACTGTTTTATGGATGTGTCGGCTTGTCCATTTCTTCAGTCATGCGTATCAGAAAATTTGGTGGAACTTCTTTTCCTGCAGTGCTGGTCCCTGTATCACAGCATGGGTTTGGAGGAAGGCATGGTCAAAGTTAGAATCATTAACCTTATTTGGCCATCCTACTGAAGGACAGCTTGAAGAACACTGTACCTTGCAGTGCTTCAAAACTGGAGTTTCCATCACTTTTGTCAGACCTTTCACTAATACAGTGTGAATGCACTGAATGTCTGTGGAACAATAAATGCCTTCCTGCTATAATCTTTTAAAGTTACCTCACTTTTTCTTTTTTATGACCAAATTGATTTCAAGGAAGTGGGAATTTCACAAAAGCTTATTGAATGGAATTAAGTTCTTCGTGTGTTTAATGAACCATAGTTTACTACAGTTGCCTCCCTAAGCCAGTTTGTTTTGTCTGCCTTTTGGAGTGTTATCCATGTAAAGAAATCTAACACTTTGCAGTTTCCTGTTATTCATTTTATTTAACTTTGGCTATAAATTGCCTTTGGCTCTATTACAAAGCTTTCAGGAGATAATCAGAAGAAAACAAGAGTAAGGAAGAAATAATACTGATTTGTTTTTATTCTATAAATCTGCTTTACTGCCAGCTAGCTGGGCATAGTGTAGGAAGAGAGGAGTCCAAAAAGCAATACTATTTCTTGTTGGCTGTACACGAGAGTTAATTTAGTACGGTCAGTCTACAGAACTTCCCCAGACACTAACTTCTCTGAATTAGCAAAGAGAATAATTGTTGCTTTATACTTCTATTGCCATTCTCCATTTTTCTTCATACCTGTTTTCTGTATTTTCAGTGTCTTTGATAAATCAAATGGTTACTTGATTTATTGATTATTCCTAACATTGCCTACACAGCCATAAAGTTTGTAGGACCATACAATCACTTTACAATTTATCATTATTATCTAAGGACCTGTTCTTGTAGAAATTAACTTGTGAAATTAACAGTGTAACAATTACTGTCAGTAAACGTTTGTGGTGGTTGGGTGTTAAGTAGATACAAGTGATTGTAGGAAATAAGATAAATGAAATGAGATGGAGAATGTAAGCTCAATAAACTGACTGAACCACTGAGATTTGTAGACATTTCACTTGGAATCTACTGGATTTGCACAGACACTTTAGTCACTGCTAAAGCCTGTATGAAATAATATGTTATTATCATTACAGGCAGATGCCTGTAATGTAATTTTCCAGTTTTTTAACAAAAATTGGAGCATAGAAAGATGACAGCTTATGCAAACTAAGATTTTTATACCCCGTCCCTTCAGCTCAAGAAGCTACATTCCTAATGAGAAAACAGAAAGAAACAGAGATATTTTGTCCCCACTCACATGCTTTCTCTTCTTATGTTCAGGTCCAATTAAATGCGAAAGTGAGCAGAAAAATATGATAGCTTAAGAATAAAGAAGAAGCATAATTCAATCACATTACAAAAAAAAAATTCATTAATGCATTTCTCCTTTTGGGTTGAGTTGGAGTACTGTCAGGAGCGGCCAAGTTAGGTGTATTCATTTCTTCTGCAGTCTTACTGAATACCCATTTATACAGCCAGCCTTTAAGGAATGTTTTAATGTTGTTATGTAGGTAGACGTCTTTTGGCTAGTGGAACTGATACAATGTCCTTTTGTTTCATTACATTTCTATAGCACATACATTTATAAGTTCCATCTAATGTAGAACTTGTCCTCTTTGTCCTAGCTGCAAAGGTTTTAGTGTGTGTGTATCCGTTTTAAGCAGCATTATGTGGGACATTGCTGGTGCAAGGAATGTCTCATTTCCTGCAACTTGCAGTAAGTCTATCATTTCCAGAGAAAGTGTTATATGCTTAAAGTATTTCTTTTTGGCACATTTTCAGAATAACTTTCTAACCCTGAGGAGTGTGTTTGTTTGCAGAATTAGTCAACTCTAAATTAAAGCACATTGTTTACTTAAAATTCTGTGATTTTTAATCATGAAGCTTCTGTTCACTTTTATGCTGAATGTTCATAGGAAAACCCACATGTGAAACTCCAGAAATGTATTGAATTTATGAAGGAGAGATTCCTGGGTGCACATTTTATTACTCTTCTTTTTCTTCTCTGGGTGTACATTTTGTGAAGCAGATTTCAAAGCTCTTGCATTTCAGTAACAGTAAAGAGGCTGTCCCTGAAGTTTTGGCTTAAATTTATTTTCTCTTGGGGTTTTTTTTTGTTTGTTTGGTTGGTTTTGGGTTTTTTTTTGTTTTTTTTTTTTTTAAGTTTTAGATAAAAGCCTTTATTTGAGGAAAACTGGACTTGATGGGTTTTTTTTATAAGTACTGTTCTGTTAAAGACTTTTAATTTCTTTTATGAAAATATAGTAATTCCAGCAGATTGTCCTTAGTCAGGGCAAAAGTTGTAAGATTATTTTTTTTTAAATGGGGGTGATATTGTTGCCTACGTGAGAAAATGATTTGCTTTCCATTCTGCTCAGACTGTCTGCAGAGTGAGAAGGTAGAACTCTCAACCATGTTCCTGAGAAGAAACTACAGTTGATGGTTGCAAGTGCATATCATTAATACTTATGTGTGCATTTTCTATGTATATGCAGCAATTAAAACTTTTTATGGCTAATTAAGATAAAAGAATTAGTACCTGTGGTACACAGTCTTTTTGGTACTTTGGCTTTTGTGATTCATTACTTGAATTCCCTGTATGTGGGTTTTAGATTTGCCTATTAGAAAATATGTCATGTTCTTTACCATAATGTTTTAGGATAACACATAAGTTATCAACAAGTTTTATTTTTCATTGTATTTTTTTTTGTGTGTGTGAAGTAACTATATAATTTGAAGTGGAAACCATTTTAAGCTTTAATTAAGGATTAATGTCAATGGTAATCTAGCTGTATGTTTATTTTAACATATTTTTCTCAGTAGTTCTGTGGACACACACAAAAGTAAAATTTCTGATTATTTATTTATTTGTTTTAAGTTATGGATTACCCACAGTGCTCCAGGTAGTTATCATAGAGGATTACATAATAAAAGCACTCAAGGAAAGATGTGGTCTTACATACCATCACTTACTTACCTGCCAAATGTTTCAGATCTTTGTTTCTGTGCATGAATCACTGAGTTTGTTAGAAGCCAGTCCACATCTGCATGGAGGTAATGGAAAGATTTGCTGCAGAATACAGATCAAGAACTGATTTCAAGTGTAGCCATGCTCAGGATTCTTTGTTTAGAGTATTTGGAGCTTAAAGAAATCACTGTGTTTTATTCATGGGTGTGACAAATCCATTTGTAGTCTTTGGACTTGCAATTCAACTGCTTTCCAGCTTCAATGTATTGTAACAAAGCTATTGAATACCAGTTGTCTTGGAGTCATACAACAACTTAGTCTGCAGGTGAACTCTGGAAGTCACCTCATACAGCCTCATCAGCACAGAAAGGCTGTTAGGTGAGGCTGCTCAGGGTCATACCCAGATGAATTTTGAAAATCTCTATGTATGGAGATTGGCAGCCTGCCTTGGAGCCTGTCCCAGTGATTAACCAGTCTGTATGAAGACTCATTGTCCCTATGTTCAGTCAGACCTTGTCTTGCTGCAAATTGTAAATGCTGGGTTTTGTCTTGTTATTTGTGCCCTAAGTTAGACTGTATCCTCTAAGACCTCCCTTTAAATGGTGGAAGATTGCTATGAGATGTATCCTTAGCCTTCTCTTCTCCAGGCTAAACAAACCCAGGTCCTTCAGCCTTTTCTCCAAGTATCATTTGCTGCAAACACTCGAGCACTTTTTGTGATCTCCATTGAACTGCCTTCAGTTTGTCCATTTGTCTCATGCTGGGCCCAGGTCTATTGATGCAGCCTTGAGTGATCAGTCCTGTTCTCTGGTGGCTTGTGCAGCCAGTTGTGTGTTTAGCTCTCGTTGCCGCAAGGGTGCACTGCTGCTACGTTTATTTTGCTACCCATCAGGCCCCCAGTACCTTCCCCACAGAGCTGCCCTTGCCTGCCCTGGTCCCTGCAGGCCACTGCACTTCTGTGGGCTGACCCTCCCCAGGCTGTTGAGTAGCCTCTCCTGTAGCCTGGGGAGGTCCCTCTGTACAGTAGCCTTGGTCTCCAGACTGTCCACAGTGTCCCCTGTCACTTTCAGACATTGAGTTTGCATTTCTTCCTTTTGCCTAGATTACAGATAGGAATATTAGACAACATCTACCCCAATATGAATTCCTTCAAACCATTGACAACTACCTTTTAAAGCTGATAGTCAAGACAGGTTTTCACCCACCCTGTAGTCCACTCATCCAGTCTGTATCTCCTCAGCTTGGCTATGAGAAGAAGTGATGGGATATTTGATGTTAGAGAGTGGTGAAATCCTTGCTGGAGTCAAGTTGAATGAAATGGGCACTCATCCACAGAGCCAACCGTCTCACCGTAGAAGACGAGTTAGTTGTTCAAGAGCCAATAAGTGGTGGCTTCTGTGCGTCAAGTCCTTGCTCTTCTTTGGCCTAACAGTTTTTAAGTTCTGTTTCTGATCGTAGTTTGACGTGGTAGTTTCAAAGGGTCTCCTTAGAGATGACAAAACTCCTGTTCTGAGCGTGCCTTGGTGCTTGTGGAGATGTATCAGTTGCTATTTTGAACTCCTCTCAGCTTCTTATGTTGTTTGTTTGGTTTGGCTTTTTTTTTTTTGAGATGATCATTCTAATTAACATTTTGTTGTTTTGCTTTTCTGATACATTCTAAAATGACTAATGCATCAGCAACAGTAGTCCCAGCACCATTTCTTGAGGGACTACATCAATTGTCTCCATGTAAAAACCACAAACAAAACACCCTCCTCCCCACCAATACATTCTTGCCTTTAATTTTTGATGTTTTACCAGTTATTAATCTTTCAGCAAACCACTTCTGACCTAAGGCACTCTTATAAATCTCAACTAAATAAAAACTAAAGTTTTCTACATAAGTTCTATTAAAAGAAAAATTTTCATTAAAAACACTTTGCTCATTTATGTGCATGCTCTTTGCGTAGATATACATTTATTTCTGAGATTTCATTGCCCTTTGTGTACTAACTGCAATCTTTAACATTAAGCACATGAATAAGTGTTTTCAAAATTGAGGTTGTAAATAATAAGCTGTTTCACAGGGAGAAATGTGTCTCATTGATGTGGGGGTTTTTGTTTGTTTTGAGGGATTTTGTAAATTTACAGTTCACAAAAATAATGTAGTGAAGTCACCATTAACATACCAAGGCATCACAGCACTGTTTTCTTATTTCAGAATGATCAAAATTCAGAGTGCAGAATAATCTTCAAAGAACAAAAATCTACACTGCCTTTTGCTCACGCTGCCTTTGGAGAAAAGCTACAAATGGGGATCCCTTACTAAATACCAGATTTTCCCAGATGCTGCATGCTTTTAATATTAATTTATTTCAGTACCTTTTAAAGACATTGTTGGGTATTTTATATAAGTAAGTGAAATATTTCCAGTAATGTTTGGTATTTTTGGTCTAACGTTCCTCTAAAGAATCTGGAGTTGGGTTGCCAGTGGAAGCTCATTCTGCTTCATGCACCACTGGAAAATGGCAGTTGTGTTCACATGCTGCCTCCTGGAAACTATGTATTAGAACATATTTTCATCTTGTTGAGCTAGCTTGTTAATGCTGATCTCAACTATTGATCTGTGTTATTTTATAAGTGACAACCAGAAATCTGAGCAAAGCAGAGTTAGGAGTATTGAAATAAGATCAGCAGACTTTGTAGCAACAAGAGCATCAGTTCTGGAAGGTCAAACTAAAACTTTTGCTCCAGTTGAAGGTGAAAGAGGAAGAGTATGAGAGGAACTCTTTCACAGCCAGAGTCTTATCATTAACCTCTCTGTTGCCCTCTCTTTGTATAACAGTCTCATTAAAAAATAATTCCTAGTTAATGACTTCTGTAAATCAGGTGCACTTGAATTCTTACTCTGTATATTTATTTACTGATTCTCAAATATAATATTCAGCATGATATCAGTCCTTAGGATGAGATAGTAGTAGCCAGCACCATTATTAGTTGGTGGGCTTATTTTTTTTTATATATATATATAAAAATTTTTTTTTTTTAAGCAATTAAACATACCTCTCCAGTAAACAGCTTAAAATAAAGTGCTGCAGCTCTTATGCCTGGCATTCATTCTGCCAGCCCAGTTCTAGTCCCAACAAAGTGGTTTATGCTGTCATTTCCTTTGGTATTGAGAAGAGAGAAGAACAACATTGAAAGCATCTCCTTTATATAGAATATTAACATCCATTCAGTTATGTCCTGATATTTTGAGAAGTGAGAACTAGTTTGCTTTTAATGCAGATTCCTATGGTTCTTAAGTTCTAGCATCAGAATGACATTCAGGTCCTCTCTACACAGTACTTCTAATAACCTTTGGAGAATCTTGTAGAGAATTGGATAGTTTTCCTTAAAATTATGCTAACAGGTAAGGTAAAAAAATAAGTAGAATGAAATGTTCAGATATAAATCTAGAAGCTCTGTTGGCATTAATTTGAATGATCTCAGAATTTGAATTTTTCAGAGTTGGAACTGGCAAGACAAAGTTGCCAAATAATCTGTAACATATGATTTTCAATTGTGTATTAGTCTGGGATTTTAATATAGATACAGTGTTGATTTTAACTTATTTTGCTGCCTAACTACATATTAATTTCATGTGAAGGCTGGAGACCTATTAAAAAAAACCCAACAGTCTGTCTTGCATCACCTCTAAGCATGTAATCTTCTTGTAGTGGAAATATTCCTTTGGTCAGAAGTAGGATTTTATATGTAAAATAACAATTTTTTTAATGCTTTTGAGCCAGCCAGTAGAATCAAAACTATAAGAAGTTCTGAATAATGCCATCTGGCACTCCTGAAGTCTGCCTCAGAAGTATCTGGCAGTTGACTTCATCAGGTCATTATGTCATTCTCAGATCAGTAGAGTGGAAGAAAATTGGTCTTCTTCCAAAAATCTGTCTTTCAATTTGGAAACAGTATTTCTATCTGTTGCATTTTTTCCACAACCAGTAAGTAAAGTAGGGTAAAACTTTGTCAGATGTGCCTGCCACGGTAGTAGAAGCTTGGCATATATTTAAAGATGGATTATTTTATTTGATTTTATTTGATTTTATTTTTCTTTTTTTTTTTTTTCCTTTTATTTTTTTACTTTTTTTGAACATGGTGAAATACAAAAAAATTATGGTCTTTTGCAAGTGGAACACCACTGGGACATAAGGGGGGGGGGGGAGGGGGGGGGGAAGTAGTGTTACTGGCTTGGTAGTTTAGGAACAAGACTGCAAGAAGAGATGGTGGTGGTTCCCTTTCCTTTGCCTTAGCAGACTTGCATGGGATTTAGGAAACTGATCAGTTCCTAGCCTGAGGAGATTTTAAACCATCTCAATTTTTCCATGAGGAAGGTAGCCCTTTGATGCAGATAGAAGTGCATAATGCTTAGCTCTAGTTCAAGTAGGAGCCCAAGTTTGGCTGGAGAATGGTGCACTTAGAGCCTTCCTTAGCAAGCTGTAGGCAGTGCCCTTCTCCATGGTGAAGGACCGCTTTTCAAAGCAACCTACTTTTCTCGGTGGTTTTGTGGTTAGCGTGAGTTTGCTGAGTCCTGTGGGCATTGCACTGCTTAAACCTACATAAGTCAAGTGGGTAATGCAAGATTGCTTGTTGCAGGTTTGCATCATGTTGTTTGCCTCATTTTACCCTATTTCTGATGCACCTGTAGTCCCTGTGAGCAGGAAGCTGGTCTGGCCATCTCACGATAGAGCTGGGCCATGTGTGGGAATTGCAGAATGAGTTGGCTGAGTCTGGATCCAGAGTAGAACAATACTACAGAGTTTAGATCTAGAGCTTTGTTATCATTCATTGTCCAAGAAAGAATCCAAGAAAGAAATCTTCTCTTCCCTGCCCCCCATTCTCTCCTCATCCCCCACCTTCCCCCACTGTTAGAGAACTTGTGCATTTTTTGTGGGCTGAAAGCTCAAGACAGATGAATTACTCCAGTATGCTTACTCTTGGAAGCTTCAGCTGCTGAGGAGCAAATGCCAGCCTGCCTGCTGATGGGCACATCTGTTCTATTTTATCTGTTTTGTAATCCAAATCTTTCTGAGACTATTTCTGTCCATATACAGTCAATCCAGTTGAGCCATTAGCTTATGAGTACAGATGGCAACTGTGCTCATAATAATGTTCCTGACTGTAACTTGGATTCTGTGAGACAAAAGTTGACTCCTACAATTTGTGAGCCATGCAAAGACAGAATTATTTTATTAGACTTTTGCTGGGCTTTGGGCAGACATAGTCTTAAAAGAAATAGTTTTACTCTGAAGACTTTTTTCTTTGAAGATGCTGCTAATTCAGCCTGTCTGATGTTCCTAAGAAGTGCATCTTGCTAGACTTAATCATTATGAATAATGTATTATTCTGAGAGTCATGCCCAGGGAGACACCAGAAACTGTCTCTTTGTGCATAATTTAGATCTTGGTGAGAGCTGTAAGTTGCAAGACTGTTTACAGAAATCAGAGACCCCACAAAGACTAGTGAGAATATATACTGCCATAGTATTTAGTCTGGAAAAGCTCTCAGTTATTTTATACAGTCTTCTTTTTTAAAGTGTATTTACATAATACAGATATCAAAAATTATGAATATTTATATATAGTCTGACAGACAAAAGGAGGTAACTGCAGGATGTTAGAATCCTACTAGGTTACCCGTGTTACAGCATAGAAACAGCACCAGTGCAGGACAGGATGTAAGTATCCTATAATTAATCTTGAAATCGTGGGAGTTTGTTTTTGGTTTCTGCTAGGAACTATGAAAAAAAACCCCAAAAAACAAGTGATGTCTTTCTTTGATAGTAATGCAGCCAAAAGAGAAACAACATTTGCTATATGAAGTGTCTACTGAGTAATTTGTCACTAGCAGCAGACATTATTTAACGCTAAGCGCCACTATGATTCTGAGTCAATAACACTTGTTAAGTTTGGTTTAATTACTATAGTAGTAATTAGACTTATGTATATTACAAGATTCAGCATAAAAGGTACTGATTATATGTCTTTTGTAGAAGAGATGAAAAGTGAAAACAAGATAGTTAATGATGGCATAGACCTTTTCATAACTTGCACAGCTGTACTGACAGAATGGAGACAGCTGCAAGAGTAATCTTTAAAATAGTTCATCTAGCTTACCCCTTCCCTAACTACACACACACACGGTAGCCTGCCCTTCTGGAAGGAGACACCTGGTACCAAAATGTTTTATCTTTTTATCTCTCCAAAAAACATTTGCAACACCACCTTGGGTGGCTGCAGAAGCACACAGGTAGTATTAAATTAAGAAATATTAAACTACACGCAGGCATGTGTGTAGTAATCTTCCATTCTGATACTGTAAGACGTCTATGCAAATATTTCTAATTCTTAGAAGTAGCTTAATTTCTCTAAATTTTTTTTAGACTCCTCAATAATAATGGTAGTTACAGAGGAGGAAATAAGGTGAAGTTGTAAAAAAAAACCTTAAAACACCTTTGTGAAAGAATGATACAGTGAAGAAACTCTGGAGTGTTATTGTTGTATGTACCATAATTGAAGTTATTTATGATAAGCAAATGTTTTTGACCTATATTCTCCTGTTGACTAGATTTTTTTTTCATTCTAGAGAGATGAAAGCAGCTTAAATTTTTCTCCTAAAAAAGCCAAAGCAACTTGAGGGGGTGTTATTATAGAAAATAGGGTTAATCTGCAGAAGGTAGGATAGTAGAACTCTCCCTTGGTTTATATAAGTCTGGTTAAATAAAAAAGGCCTTTAACCTCTGCTTTTAAATGAGAATGTCTGTGATTTTGTCCGTGTAAGTGGAAAACAGCAAATGCAATGAAATTTATACCTAAATTTTAAAGCAGTCATCTTAAAAATCAGAAATATTTCGATTTATAAAAATGATTAATGACTTACGAAAATGTTTGTATCCATTTCCTTATTGATTCATTGGGAGAGGGCAAGAAGAAAGAAAAATGTTTGTTGAGAATAGATTTTTTTTTTTCCCCCAAAAAGAAAGCAGAGATATTTTTTGTCGCTGAATTTTTTTTTCCTTCTCATTCACTGCAACATTTTTCTAAATTGAAAGCAACAAGACATCATAAACATAATAAAATAAAAAAAAAGGGTAAACCTTCATCTTTGATATATAAGAAATTTAAACTCCTGGTTTTAGAAATGGAAGTAGAAAGCATGGGATATGAAAGAGTATAATTTAGGGGTAAAAAAAGGCTTTTATTTAGGATGCGAGTACTGGAAAGTTTTACCACTTCTTAGCACTACTGTCAGTTGCTGTAGTTGCTGTAGAATTATGTCACGTAAAATGGCATTTTGCTGTAAAAAATGAAGAATGAAAAAGACTAGAATAAGATGGAATGAAAATGATGTTATTTTTCCCAGGTAAAACTGGTTAATAATCATGAATACAGAATTCTATGAATTTTGAGTTACATTGTCACGTTGTCATATTTCTACTGTTTTTTCATGGAATACAACCATCAGTAAACCATTACTTTACAAATGAAACTGGGGCCCATTTTGACAACCTCCCTTATATTTTACTGTAATGTGTGAAGTATAATCCAGTTTATAATCAATTACATTAAATGCTTGGTTAGTGCCTGTTAAACAGTGTCCTGGAGGGGCACTACCCAGTTATGCCTCTGTGGTGAGAAAATTGAGAACCCTCAGTATCCATGGAATAGTTTGCCCAGTTCAAAATCTTTTCAATTGATCAAACCCAGTAAAATTATGGTCTGACAAAGGGAAAAAGAAACAACTTGAGACCAATTACATCTGTGTTCCTTGCACAGTCCTACTGTGTGGAGTTCCACAGACATGGGAAACTGTAGGTGGTTGTTACCCTGACTTTTTCAACCCTGTATTGTCAACCTCTTCTTTGATAGAAATAGAATTATGAAAGGATCATCTCGAGTGTGGAGAAAAAAGATGGGATAGTTTTTACTGTCTGTCTCTAGCCGGTTTTACAGATTCATTTCATAATTTGTCACCAGTTTACCTTCTAATTCAGTCTTGGACAACTATAATTTTTTTATTATATAACATATATACAAACACTGATTATTCATATACAACTTCACAAATCTGGTATTTCTCTGACAGTATGTGGTGGGTTGACCTTGGCATGGTACCAGGTGCCCACCAAGCCCTTCTATCACTCCCCCTGACCCCCTTCAGTACGGCATGCGGGGAGAGAATAAGATGCAAAGGGTTCTTTTATGGTATCATAAACCACACTCTAAGGGGTGTGGGTTATGATAGATAAGATGTTATTCTCTACTTCCCCTCTGCAGGCGATGTCAGGACGAGTCCAGGAAGCAGGGCTCCAGGAACACAAAGCAGCCACTTGGAGGACAAAGCAGAATGCCCCCCCATCCTCCTCCTGCCCTCTCCCTTTATAGTTGAGCTGACGTCATATGGTATGGAATATCCCACTGGTCAGCTCAGGTTGGCTGTATCTCCTCCCCCATCCTGCCCCCCATCCTCTGGTGCCGTGTGAGCACTGGCAGTGATAACAGGGGTGTGTTATCAACACCCTCCAGCTCCCAGTGCTGCAGCATGAGGGCTGGATGGGGAAAAGCAGCTCAGCCAGACCCACTACACAGTAAAATAAAACTCTTCCATGACTACTTTTTTTTATCTCTCTATAATCTGTGCTTAATATGGTGGTATTCTAAACATATATTAGTGCTTGACTTTCATTTACCTTGTTTTGTTTTCTGGTGTGATCAATCAATATTTCCAATTAGTTTACCTAAAAAGTATGTTGTGAATAGAAATAATGATTGTCTATTAAAGCAAAGGAATGGGCTTTTATTTTTGTTGATAAATCAGTTCTAGAGATTGAGATAAGACTTCGATGAACCTTGTAAGAGAACAGATAATCATCTCTTATATAGTGCTGTTGTGTATGTGGGGATTAAATTGAAGAAGTAAAATGCAATGAATAATGAATTTATAGCAGGGGGTAAAAAAAGCTGGAAAAACAATATACAAAATAGTACATTTTGTCATTGAATGAATAACTTGATAACCAACTGGTATCCAAATTTGAGTCAAGAACTGAGTCTGTCTGCAGGTTCTTTTTGACTTTTGTTAACAAGGCATAGCAGCTGACTTCATTTTATTTTTCAGTGAACTGATCTCACCCACATTGACAGTACAAGCTTTTTCTGTGTATGAGTAAAAGCACTGGAGGCTTAGATAGAAGCACATATGTGCAGCTTTTCTACATAACATCTGGATTTCATCCATGTTACCAGCTGTAATGTACATGGAATAAAAGAGGGAAAGAACAGATGAGAAGGAATGCAGTAGATCATGTTAGCAAATGGCTATGGCTAATTCAAACATTCAGGTATTGATAGTGGTATAGTACTTGAAATTTAAGGAGGGGAATAAGAAAAAAAAAAAAGGCAAACAACTACTTGCTCTCACACCCCAATAATAATTTATAATAAAGGAAAATAACATTAATTTCTGGTGTTCTGATGGTAAGGTAAAAGTAAAATCTAGACTTTAATGTTGAGCTGTGTAGGGTACTTAAAAAAGGCTGTTTTCTTTATCTTTGTCAGTCATGAAATGTTTTAGGTTAATTTTTTGCTTTGACTTAAGATAAATTCCATTGTACTAAAGGTGTGAGATTTTGCCATGTTAGCAATCTAAGACTGGTCTTCTAGCCCAGACTGGTTGGTAATATGATCCTGATGAAAAGATAATAACATGCTCTGTTGAAACAAGGGGTGGTTCTCATCATCATTCAGGATTTATCTCCATGAGTAGATGGGCACAGCAAGTATTATCATGAGTTGCTTTTTTTTTTTTTCTTAATTAATTTATATTTACACAAAATATCACTAAACCTTTTATTTTTACTCCTGCCTTTTCACATTAAGGCAAAATTATTTTGTCTTGTAATCATAATTTGCATAAATATGAATGAAATTTGTTAGACAAATAAGGAATTGGCTATTTTTTTTTTCTCCTCATCTTACGGTATTGTTGCTCAATATTTATGTGGCTTTATTTTCCAGTAGCAGTAAGAGGAAAAAGAAAAAAGTTATCCTGTGAAGGGAATTAGGAGAATAGGAAACCTGAATGGATATAACTAAATGCCTTTGGTGACTCTGAGAATATTATCTTAATGAATGACTCCGAGCTGAGCTGTGAGCAGAGGTCTGGTTTTGCTGACTTCCTATGCCTAGTTATCCCCCCCTGCACCAGGCATTATTGCCTGAGGGGTATGGGGGTATGTGCTGGGGCAATGGCACATGTGAATGTGAGTAAGGGAGTGTTTTTGTTATCAGCTTGAATTTCAACAGCAATGGCAAGTGATTTTGCAAATGGATAAAGCAGGTCTACTGTCGTCTGCAGGATGTACCAGAAAATGGAATGAAACCCAATTTTCCGACTGTTGGGGGTTGGAGGGAGTTGTATATGAAAAATTGCCAAAATGAAGAAAGAAACTGTGCTTCCAGACCCTTTATTAATCTATACTATTTTTACTTTACAAAGGTTACTTTGTTTCAGTTGGGCTTTTGCCTAAATTTTCCTAGAGCAGTCTCTAGAAGTTGTAAGGATAATAAGCAACTCTGGACAAAGTGCAAATGCAGACCCTCGTGGAAACTTCCAATCGTTGTGGGAAGCCTCCCCAGGGAGATCCTATCAGTACAGCAAGCATCTGACATGTCCCTGTATACATTCATTCTTATGTCTGTAATCTTAGCTACAGTTAAGTACCATTCTTTTAATACATTAGATGGTTAAGATGCGGCTGGGGAGAACTGCACCCGGAATATCTGTTTTACTCTATGCTTGAGAGAACAAATATCTGTATTAATGGGGTGTCCTGCATGAAAAGGAAGATACTGACCAGAATATTAGTGGCTTTCTGTTGGTGTTATGTATATGGTATTGCAAGGAGATGGAACTGCTCTAAAGCCAAAAGTCCTCTAGCGCAACTGGTGCCAAGCTTGACCCTAAAAATGAGGTCATGAGAGAGCAGTATCAGCAGCACTGTGCTGGTGTGGACACCCGTCCCTCACACTGGGGAAGGGTCTGACTGTTGGCATTCTCAGAGGTGCAGTGAGCCCTGATAGACTGATGGAACAAATGGGAAATTAAATTTATAGGAGGCAAGGAGAACACTTTCTGTGCTCCTGAACTGTGGAATTGCTTGGGCTTCTGGCAATGAGATTTTTATTCCTTTTGTCACTCTTAAAGTCCATGTAACATCTTTCAAAGTCCTTGCTGAACTGGAGCATGGTTTTTATGTTTACATACCAAGACAGTGAAATTATTAGATTGGTTAATGATGATCTGAGGATATCCTTGGATTGTATTTTGAAAAATCCTGGGAAATATGCCTGCCTGAAGCTGGCTACATTTTTAATTTCTGCCCTCATTTTAACATGGATATTAGCATTGTTGAATTCATATATACCTCTGAACTTTGATGTAGTTCACATCCATCTCTTTTGAAGTGGACACAAAAACTTTTATCTTTTATTAGTTTTAGGCCTGCAGTTGTTCTTCAAAGATACCAGAAATGGTTTCTGCTCTCCTCTTCCAATTTGGGAAAACAAGAATCTTCCAGAGGCAAATCTACATTACCACAAGCTGAGAGTGTGTGGTCACTTTAGCCTTCAACATATTTGGCCATTTCAAAATGAGATAACTTATTTTGTTATAATTCTTTTATATTACTTTCTCACTTTCTTTTGTGCTGTGGACCTTACAAGTAGATTTTATGTTATTTCAAGAAAAGCACTTAGCAGTAATTAAACTTGACATAAAAATTAAAAAGATTAGGGTGAGATACTATTCCAAGGAAACTTTTTTTTGAAACACATTGAAATCTGAAAAGACTGTTTTTGTGTTTTTTGGTTTTTGGGGTTTTTTTAGCACCCTCAGGAAAGATTGCACATAATGTCCATGTTTTAAAATACTCTTCTCAGAGAATAATATTGTCACAAGCTAACTTCATCATTCGGTCACTACACAATCAAACTCTGTTAATTTAAATTGCAACCGGCAAGAGGCAAATTAATTACTTCCCTCAGATTCAGTCAGTGAGGAAGGAGTCCTCAAACAGTGAAATTTCCAGTCATCAAGACAGGTTTACCAAGGACATTACTTAATTTCTCTGCTTTTGCTGAAGACCAAGACTACTTACTGTACTTTGTTCCTGAAGTATTTAAAAAATGTTAATAAAAGCAAGAGACCCCCCCCAAACAAACAAACCAAACAAAAAAAAAAAAAAACCCCAAAAAATCCAAACCCAACAACAACCAAAAAAATCCCCAACCAAACAGAAAAAAACCCAATCCCAAACACATTCTCAGTTGATTATCACTCAAAAATCTTTGCTTTCTTATTCAGCTTCAGAGTAGAGGCAATCACACATTTGGCATCCAGCACCTCATATTTCTTTACAGCAGTGAGGTTTTGATGTGCAGATAATACTTTACCTGTGGCGTATTATAATCTTAACTTCAAGCCTTCAGTTTCAAACAGCTTTTATAGCACAGTGGACCTTTCCTACTTCCTTTATTTATTTATTTATTTGTGCAAGATTTTAATAAAAAAGACTTAAGGTGCCTAGAAATAAGAAGATTAACTTGGCTAGAAATTTCAATAAACACTGAATTAACAAATTTCAGATTATTCATAAACATTCTGTGTGTATAGAATTCATTTTCATGTAACAATATGGTGGACTAAGTAAACAGTATTATGGACCATCAAAGTTTGTAGACACTGATATTCTGAAATTCTGCAGAGGGAAATGATTAGATATGAAAAAGATTTACTTTCTTCTTCAGCCAATGTGTGCTTGAGATATGAACATTTAGCTATTGTAGACCATTTGTCACCAAGTGATTCAAACGCCCCGTTGATCGTGGTGCTGTGTTGGATTATGCACATAGTAATTGTTTTGTTCATTCTAATTTACATGAGAGGATAGGCTTGAGGGCTTGATGTTTCTACCTTGTTTATTTTGCAATTGAATTACCAGCTTCACTTACTAGTGTTGAAACCACTGATAAATGACGGAATTCTTAGGTATGAAATTAGAAATGAAATTTGCATCAAGATATAGTTATTTATAAAAGTTGTTCCTTTCTGTATAGTAACCTGCTGCTATGACATGGAAAAATGCAGTGCTTTAATATAAGGCACAATTTCAATCCACTGAAATTGCTACAGTTTTCTTTCTTTTACAACTACAGCATGGGGATTAACACTCCAGTCATTCTGTAGTAATTCCAAGTGTAATTAGGGCAAAATCCTTTTAATTTTATTTGTTTTAGTGCATGAAGTTGTGGGATTTAATTTCTTCCTTACCTTGAGACTCATGTGATGAGATGTGAACTTTGAATTCAACTTGTCCAAACTACAGTTCACAAATGAAGCTCTATGCCTGCAAAATTCCTAGCTCTACTTTCCACGTTTAAGCTAGAATGCTACAGCCATAACAAGCATCTGAAAACATCCATAACAGGCAGCCAAGACACCATCCCAAAAGTGTGTGAAAAGATGAGAAAAAATTCATCAAATGTCCTGACCCAAAGAACCTAGGGTAAATTATCAGTGAAGCAGCTTTTATTTGTTGGTAGACAGATGGGCTTCCAATATGCATACTGGGCAAGAGAGCACTGCTAAGGTGTGGCACTATTTGTTCTAGCATTGAATCTTAAACCAAAGCCATGTCCTCTAAACTGAAGCCAGTCCCCTCAAGACAGTTATCAAGCTGCACTAAGGGTCTAATTTAACTTTATACTGTTTGCTTGTTCTCTGAAGTACAGGGCAATTATGCAAAATGAGTTTTAACCATTGATATTCTCCAACCCTCACATACGCCTACATGTGTTTTCCAAAGAATCTGAGGAATGCTGAAGTGTTGTGGTTGGTTTGGCAAGGGTTAAAGTTTAAAAGGTAAAGTGACAGATCTGGGTGAATACTGATCTGTTACTTAAAAACACAATCCTGAATAACACTGAGGGTAAGACTGTTGTAGAAAAAGCAGCATATCTGGCATGCTGGATTCCAAACTAAATAGTAGATTTTGATGCGATGCTCTGGTCAAGCACATTATATTTAAGGAATACATTTCTGTACAATGTTGCCAAGGCCCTTGGGAACTCCACAGACAGTTCCCTTGAGTAATTTTAAAAAGGCTGACAAATAAGACACTTATTTGTAACTAGGGACATGGGAGTATCTTAAGAGTTCTGGATCTCACTTTTAATTTTACAACTGTGGAGCTTTTTCAGATGAAAAGATCAGGTTTCTTGATCTTGGGTTAAACAACTCTGTAAGAAGATTTTGATATTAAAGGTAGGCAGAAAATAAAATGTCAGAAAGTCTAGCGATAAAAGCTTGCGCCTCATGTGAGAAATAAGCAATAAATTATATGTGAATAAATGAAATCATAAGTCAACCTATGGCATAAGGTGAACAATGACAGCACAGGGGAATGAAGCCTAAATCAGTATACTGTTAGCTATCTGAGGACCACAACACTGTGTGTAATATTTTCAGTGGCGTAAATTGTGACTGTGATGGTCCTCAGGGCCCTGCTGTTAGACCTCCTCAAAGACACCTGCTGTACTAGATTAGCAAAAGGGTCTTTTGGAAGCTGTTTTACTCAAAATAGGTTACTGTATTGCATATGCTATGGGACATAGGTCTCATATGGCTGCTGTAATATGCCTTTATGGTCTGTCTTTGGAAGTATAGAAAGGTCAGAGTAAAGACAAATTGTATACAAATGTGAGAAGATTGTTCATCTGGCTTCCATGAAGTCCCTGGTGTGAATAAAGGCTGCAAGATCAGGTTAGGCTCATACCACTTGACATTAACTGGATGTGGCAAGTGTTTTGCTTATGTAGAGAGAATGGTACGAGTTCTCCCAGTAAAGCCAGAAATTTTATCCTATCCTAAGAAAATTCTCATCAATTATTCTAAATACTGAGTGCTTGTCATTGTGGTCTGTTTATGAAAGATATCCTTGGTGATCATGTGCATGTGAGTTTAATGATCAGCATGTTCAGAGATGGTGTTCATAGAAGGAGTTGTAAAAAGCATTATTCCTCCATATGGTGATTTTATACTTTACAAAACCTTCTCATTTCCTCCTTGCAGAAAAGACACAGAGGACTTGTGCTTCCTTTCTGAATTGCTTCTAGACATGCAAATGCTCTTCCAGAAATACTTTTCTCTAGTGTTGCATGATTTAAGCTTTCATGCAAGGATAGTAGAAATGAGTGTTTCCAGCTTAATTTTGTGCTGAGTTCTGTGTGCTTGAAGTTCTTCCAGTTCAATAACAGTTGCTTTGCATGCTGATCTCTGCAGATCAGTATTGATGTTGCATGACTGCTTTCTGCCAAATCAAATCTTAATGAGATGAAAATATTATATTCTTTCAAAAGCTTTGTCTTAGCAGCCAACACCAGCTAAAACCTTTTTTTTTTTTTTATTTTTATTCAATGGATTAAAGATTTAATGTGTGTTTTTTGTCTCTGAATTTGACTAGTGTAGTCCAGTTCAGGAAATACATAAAAATATGCCAAATAATATCTTTGTAGTACTTTCTTTGTTTCTCTTCCTTCTTAGCATAAGGATATGCTGGATGTACATTTTCTGTAATGCAAACCCAAGGCAGCTTTAAGCTGTCATTTGGAGTTTCCAGTAGCAACATTATTTCTGTACCAAGAGTTTGGCACAAACTTTTTAATTTTCTTCGGATCCTCTGCGTTTTTTACATTGAACTGAATGCCACATTGTGGTGTTGTAGGTAACTCTTGCTTTGTAGTAAAAACTAGCTCTACACATGCTTCACACCTTCAATTATAGTGTATAATACCCTTAAATCTTTGGTTTTCTTTTATGTCTCTTCTTCCATAACTTCATCACTGTAATTTTCTGACTAAAAATGTTCACCAGAGTCATATTTTCATATAACTAAGCAGTAATGCTTTTCAAAATTTTCTTGAAGAATGCTTTATTTTCAGAACTTGAAATATGACTGATGATCTTCATAAGTGTGTAAATTGCTGTGATTAGAGTGCTCTCTTGTGTGAAGAATTAAAAAAATAAAATCTAGACACACAGCAGAACAATGGAAACCAAAAGCAAACCAAAGCATTTTAAGACTGGTATTTCTAAATATTAGGGAAATGTTTTTATCTCTCCACCACCCCAACCCCAACATGATCAGGACAGGATTATATTTTTTTTTATTCTGAATAATACCTAAAATGAGATGTATCTCTTTAACACATACTGTATCCATAGAGTCTATTTATTCAGACTGAATTCTACATGGACTGTGGTTGAACTTTTTCCCAGACATGTACTAATATCTGCTCATAACAAGTTGCTGCACAATATAAATGGAAGGAACTGTAAAGAAAAGGGGCATAATAAAATTAAGCCTTACCTTTCAACTGCAGATCAAAAAGTGAAATTTTCAAATGGGTCATATTTTAAAGGATTTTTCTGTAAAGAGTATGAATCACATGTATTTAAAAGCATACTGGGAGCCATAGATAGTAGTAGAAAATGAGATACAAGTAGATTTTTTAAGAGATGGCTTTGAAACTAAGATGAAAAGAGATCCAGGTTCACGGCATGGTTTTGCTGAAGTTGCCTGCTTGCACTTGTAACCACCCTGTACCATGCACAGTCTGGAAAATTGAGATGATAGTACTCTGTTTCCCTGTCCCTTTCTACCTCAGCTGGTAAGTACAGTCTTTCAAGACAAACTGTCTGATACTGTGTGGGTATGTGTGTGGTCTCTAGTGCTAATAAAGCTAATTTTGTATATAGCATGTAAGTGCTGTTGCAATAGAATTGAAAACAAATTGGAAATGCTGGTTTTGAGCATTTATATGTGGATTTTTTTTGCAGTCACTTGAGTTTCTGTTGTTGCCATAAATAGTATTTTTAGTTATAATTTCTGTTGTTGTTTGTTTATTTTTAAAGATTTAGTTCAGTTTCTTCAAAGCTTTGCTAAATAAGTTTCCTGTAGGGAACAAAAAATAAACAATAAACAATAAAACCCCACCAACCTATTTTGGGTAGATGAAGAATTAGAATCAGTTCATAGTTGAAATACTTTCTTCCAACTAAAGCTCCCAAACGTGAGATTTTTAAAATACTTTTTTTTTTTTTCTTTATGAAGTAAATATGTAACTTTGTTATCTCTTAGTAGGTAAATATTTCCAATCATAAAATAAGTATCTTCAACTGGGCAACCATTTTCCTGGTTTACTGTTTGTTCTTGCTTCCTGGTCTCTCTCAGTATTAAAACATACAGAATGTCTTTTCCATTGACAATTTTCATCTGTAGTAAGTTGTATTTTACGGAGACTTGCAATTCCTCCTATCCCAGACTGTTTTAATCATGTGTTTGTGAAAACCTTGGTAAGTAGCTTTTAAGTGCCCGTCCCTTTCTGAGCTTCATTATCATTGAGGACTATTTATTTTAACTGCTCATTATGAAATCAGACTATACCTTCTGCTGTTCTGGTCTTCCACAAGATACACCTGGAAAATGTATTTATTGCTGTATACTGTTAGGCTTTGTTTCAATTTTGGCAGTTTTCAGTATCTATTGACATCATTTTGTGTAAAGGGACTTGTGAGTGCAGAAGATGTAAAACACTTCCCCTGGTCTGCAGGGGAAGAGAAAACAGGACACGGAAAACATCAAAAGTATTATGCAGGGGATTAATGCTCTGGAAAGAAAAATGTTGAGAGATCTTGTGGCAGGAAGATGTGGAAGTGGAAGAAGAGTGGACAAAGCTGTGATGAGCTCATGCTATTGATGGATGGAGGTCAGGTATTTAGGCTGATTATATCTGTTGTCTGGCCTTGATGCTGTTGATCATGGAGCTGTTTACTATCTACTCTTTCTCACTCCATCCCTCTCCCCCTAGGAACTAAAATACATTTTTTTTTTCAAATGTTCAGCGGTTATCCAAGCCATATATGGCTAATGAAGAATAGAGGATAAGAATTATTCTTCTCTTTAAGAATATTTATTCAGGCAATAGCATTAAAAATTAAAAGTTTGTATATCAGTGGTAGCCTGATGTGTTCTTTTTCTTACTTAGAAAGTACAGATGTGGAATCAGATTAGCTTCTTAGTGTTTTATTCTGCCTGTATTTGGCAGGGAAATTCTTTTACATCTAGTCTGTAATATTTTAAATATCTATGCTCTTATAGTTATCAGTTCTTTTGCATTTCTGCATAGCACTGCACCTACAAATAATTTTGTTCTTACTGGAATTAACTATATTACTTCTAAAAGTTCCATAGCAAATTCTGATGGAAATTTTATATCCTTGCCTCTTCATTTACACCTCCAGAGGAGCTAATGATTCTGGATTAATAATCTAATTATCTAAAAATATCTTAATAGTTTTGGCTGGGGGAAGAGGCCAGAATTTTCTTTCCATGAGTGATATCTTTTTCTGTCTGAGATGACTCAGAGTCACTCAAGATAGTAGTTTAATGGAAGAGGATGGACACAGGGAACAGTCCTTAACTAGAGTCTCTATACTATGTGACAGTTACTTACTGTATAATATTGTTATTAGGAAAAAACTAAGGCAAGAACAAATGTGAAAAACAAAATACTATCTAAATTACCAGCTTGACATTTATCCATAAGAGAAAACAGGGATATTGCTATAATAACTACTACTTGCTATATTGCAGAGCTCTTTGTTAATTTCTGAATAACTGGAATGTTTATTTAGTTTAGGAATAGGCAACATACCAATAATCCTGTTTATTTCAGGATAATTATTGACCCATGACTGAAAAAAAGCAGATGATATTACTGTCAGTCCATTATAAAATAATTTTCCCAACAGCGTCATGTATTTAATATAGATGGAATTCCTTTCATATTCAGGTCAGCAGGAGCTTTAAAATTGATTCCAGTGCAGCCAAGACTTTACCTGTGGAAATTGGAATAAATGATTATTGAAACACTCTAGAATAATTAGATCTTGGAGCATGTGATAACACCAAAAAGTTACCTCATCTAACATTTAGCAAAAGGAATTCTTGATCTTGGCTAAAATATAGTATTTATCTTGTTTTAAAAAATATTGAGGAGTTCAGCACCAAGACTGTCTTCCAAAAGAGTTTGGTCTGAAAACAGATCTCAATAGAGGTTTACTTTTATTGCAAGAAGATTTACCATGCACAAAAAAAAACCCTGTTTAATTGCCATCCTCTTCTTTCAGCAGAAGCCAGAGTACTAGGCAAAGCGCTGGCAGAATACTTGAAGGTTATAAAGTATATACTTGTAAAGTAAAAGTATAAACTCAGTTTTGTTTCTTGATGCAATTTGGAACCAAAGAACGTTTCTTAGTGTATGATTAGTCATGATTATATTCTGCAAGACATTAAGTCATGCAGCTGGTTTGGAAACTTTATTAAATCTGTTACTACATTTCCATTTCTCTGTTCTCCAGCGATGTCTTTTTTTCTTCTTCTGTCTTTCCCTTTCTTTTTCTTCCTTTTGTCTTTTTCTATTGGGCCAACTGCCAAATCTGAGGTTTCCTGAAGATCGATTAGAAAGCTTTTACTTCTGTGATCACTTCATCTGTGTGCAGTCCTTCACATAATGTTTTTTACATAGCTTCAGCAGAAAGACCTTTAGCCAAACATTAAATACTGTATGATATTCAGTGCCTAAAGTAACAGTACAAGTTTGAACTCAAAATAGTAACAAGAAAAAAGGAAAAGGTTAAATTATAGGATTTAAAAAAACCCCAACAAATACACTCCTCTATACAGACATCTTGAGTTGTGTGAACTGGAATTTTTTTTTACATGCCTTTTCTAGTGTGTGAGTTAAGTATATGTTGGAGGAATAATCTAAACATAATGTAATATTTCTCCTATGTGTTTCTACTTTGTTACTTTACATCCATATAGTATTTCATATGTTGTATTTGTTACATTTGCTAATTTAGGTAACAAGTACCTGTGTAAATTAGCAGGTTTCTAATTAGAGGTTGAATTTACCATGCCGTGATAGTTGATAGGTCATGTGTATATTGTATGTGTGTGTGCTACAGGTATGTGCACTTCTCTATATATTATTTCTTACTAATACCTGAAGAATCACATCAAGTTTTCAAATAGGTAGCCATATCAAAGCATAGGAGCAACTCAAAATGGAAAATCTACAGAAGCCTGGATGTTTCTCAGAGATTTAACACAAAAAAGTCCACAAACCATACCACATTGGAAAAGTATCTTGGGAGATACAGAAAGCCTGTATGAAGTTTTCTCACTACTTGAAAAGGTGCTGATGAAAACAAAGCCCTGTGTGCTTCAAACGTATTTCTTATGGTACTTGAGGTGCAGTTGAAAACTGTCTGTACAGCTAGGCTTGAAGTGTCAGCATCTAGCTGGTGGCAGTCAGTGAGTGGAGGATGAGGAAGTTGGGTTTACTTAGCCTGGGGAAGAGAAGGCTACTGTGCAGTCTAATAGCAGGCCCCCAATTGCATGAAGAGCATTTGCAAGATAAACTCTTCCGGGCAGGATCACAGAGTGTAAAAACCAAAAAAACCCTGAAAATCCCATGACTAGAAATTGCATCTTGGAAGGTTCAGACTGGACATTAGGCGAAACACCTTACCTAGGGAGATAGTATGGTTTTGGCAGAGGTTATCCCAAGGCACTCTGGAGTTTCCATCTGCAAGGGAGTTTGAGTATCGGCTAGAAAATGTCAACCCTCAAACAGGTGACCTGCAGTGGTGTGGGCAGGAACTGTAACTCAAGCAGGAGCTGGAAATGGAAGTCTCCAGAGGTCCCTTCAAAGCAGCATTTCTGTGATTTTTAGTGTTTTTGCCCTGATATCCATTTTATATAAAAACAGTATTGAACAGAGATATTTGTCCTCAATTTTCTGACAATAACAGATGATTTTCCATATTTTTCTTTGTACCCAGCAAATAAGTTAATTTTCATTTTGACTGTTACATACAGATAATAGTCAAGAAGTGCCTGGAGGCAACTGAACCAGAGACAGAGGACAGAAAGTGGTACCCCTGTATGCCTTGCATTACTCCTTTTGAAAATAGGCTTACTGCTTTTTGAAAGTCTTGTGAAAGAGGAAGAAATGGAATGTTATGTTACATTTCAAAGTGTCTCTTCTACAGAGTCTTGCTTTCTGTACATATGTGGAGTGTTGTAAAAATTATATGGGAATGTTGTCAGGAAATCCTTTTGATTACTTAAAATAAAAAAAAACCTGCTTCCCTCTGAAGTTCTGTGGTAATGAACAACTAGCCATTGGCATCTTGTTTTTGAGTTTTAAAGCAGAGGACTCTCACATACTGCAACATCACTATATATCTGAAAAGCTCTAATGTTAACTGGTAAGTATGTAGACTTGAAACTTGTCTTATGTTTGAATTTGGTGCTTTTTTTTTTTTTTCCTAAAGCAATGATAACGACACATGAGCTAATGCTGTTTCTGAAGGCCTAAAAGTTGACTTTCATAATTAAGAGCTATTGAATGCAATTAACCGAATAATATATTAACAGTGCGTGATTAGCAGTTCTCTCATCTTATCCTGAAGTGTATGTTTAACAAAAAGTGTTAAAAACCAATTTTACCAGTATTGTATGATTTTTAACAGTTAATCAGCCTTTTAAGTGAACCAGTGCTGATGCCATTACTCTGCTCATGGTGCTCCTTTCTTCTTCTGCAGCTCCTTGTCTGTGACCTGAACTGTATGTGGTTTGTCTGAGTTTTACCTGTGACCCTCTCTAAAATGTAGTGATTATGATGTACTAAGAAAGAGGTATTTGCTATATTTAAAAAGTGTCAGCACTGATCTTTTCAAAATGTGTTGTGCCCATGGGGGAAGAGACCTACTTTGAAGTAGGCAGGAATGAGCTTGTCTAGTCGGTGGGTTTAATTTCACTTTACAGTGGCATCTGCTGATCTGTTTGGTGATACCATGGTTTTTCATCTGAATTACCACGTCAGCGGAAGGATTAGGCACTGCCCTGCTTGCAGAATGCCTGGAATCTTGTAATTTTCAGAGGCAGACTTTCTACATTGATAGGTATATAAATCTGGTGATAGAATCTCGTACCACATCAAAGACAACTGTGGTGACTCATTCTTCAACTTCAGGCTGCGTTAACTGTGTGCTGGCCTTTCCTAATAAGTGTAACCATGTCATATCTCTGGGTCAGCTTTGGGATTTTTCTGACCTAGTGCCTCGTTTCCAGGACTTTCTCCTGCAGGTGATCTCAGTTGCCCATTCTGATGAAGGTTTTTACTGAAATGCAAATATGTTGTTTTGGTCCTCGTATAGTATTGTTGCCCCCTGGATAAGATGGTGCCTTGCCTAAGCTGATTCTTCAGGGTTGTGAAATGCTGGCTGTACAGTAATAATAATTTTTTTTTCCATCTTCTTGGTGTGTGTTATTTGTTTGTTTGTTTTGGGAGTTTTGTGGTTTTATTATTATTATTCTTAATAATTTTTTTGTTTTGTTTGTTTTGTGTTTGGTGGGGGTGGTTGATAATAGGAAAGCAGATGGATGGCAGCAGCAATGTATAAAGCTTTGGAGTTATACAGTTGGCTGCTGTAAATCTGACTGAACTTTTTACTTTTAAGTGTAATTTGGACGCAAAAATTAAGGCAGGAATTGCAAAGTCTTTCCACAAAGAATAGAGACTATAGTCTCATTTTAGCTACATTAAGGTAGCTGTGCTCTCCACACCGTTTACTCAAAAGACATTTTCAGACATACGTGGACTCAGTAGGAAAAGACTAACTTTTGAAGGTACAATCATACAATTTATGTAGAATGGATAAAAAGGAATATTGTGGCTTATCTGAAGACAAATAACTAACTCCATTCTCCAGTGACAGCAATTAACTTGCCTTTGTAGTCATACAAAATAATTCTTTTGTAAGAGAAGAAATTCCACTGTGCGAGAACAAATATTTGAAATGAGCAAGTGATGTGTGTGGGAATTTGATATGTTCATGGAAAACTGTTATGTGCTAAAGTAAATAGAAATTTTTCCCTTACAAATGGAGGAGCTGAAGGTACTAGAGATGCTACAGCTTCTGTTTGTTAAATTGCTACATGCTTTTTCTTTCCGTTGCAACTTTTTATTGACTTGTCTTTTTATATGCCTGGGCTATTTACAGTCCTTACTTGCAGTGCTGTTGTTATGGTCCTGATGATACAAAAGAAAACACTTCTTAATATGTTGTGAAACAACTTGGTTTGTAATCCTATGCGTGCTTTTAAAGAAAAAACAAACCACTGACTATAGTGCGATCAGACACCACGCTTTGACATGTTTGTCTGAAATGGTGGTCCTTTGCATACTTTGGAAATAGCACTCTGGTGTACTAATCTCTGCTGAAAGTTATTTTTATTATTGTTGGCTCCTTTGTTTAGAATGTAGCTCTCAGCTGGCATACTCTACATTATAGAAAAATGCTTGTGACTCAGATAACAATAACCCAATGAAGTGACTAAATTAGGAATCTGGTTTTTGTGCCCTTTTTTGTGGGTTTTTTTTTTTTCTTCTTACTGCATGCTGTCCTCTCTTATTTGTACACAAGACAATCAGTCCTCTGCAACTGTGTGTGAATACATTCCGTCAGTTTTATATAAGCAGCAATTCCACTGAAAAGAAAATTTACCATTTTCATACCACAAGTAGAAGGCACAAGTCCCTCAGAATAGAAGGCGAAAGCCCCTCAGACTTAAATTATATTTAAGTAGAGATTAATTCTTTTAAAATAGCAATGCTGTTTCTATGGCCTTCTTTTCTTGCACTACATTCATTTAGCTGTCAGCCTTTACATGTAGCTATAATAAGGTACAATTGCAGTGTATATTTTCACTGTAGACTGAAGCATGTATGTCTTGCTTAGCTGCAAATGAATTAGAATGCTGGTTACAAAAAAAGCAGAAAAATAAGGTAAAGTTTCTAATTGAAAGAGACAATAACTAGCTGAAACCAAAATAATAGTAATTGCTCTGCAGTACAAAACTATAAGCTCATTTTATTACTGAAGTTATTAATATATAGCTCTGACATCCCTTATGATTTACTGACAGAAATGTCAAACCTGACTGTATGCAGCTTTTTAGAAAAAAGCCAAAGACAATAAAAGTCATGTGATATAGCACAAATTTTTGTTTTCATCTGATGTGCTTATGGAGTTAAATTTTATAGTTTAGAGATCTCATCATTGTACATCACAAGGTTAAAGCATATCTTTTGCGGTTGATTACCCAATATGAGCTGCTGAATGTGAATTCCTGTGAATACCGGGCATTTGAGAATGAGGTGTCTTGAGTTACTGTGAAGAGTTGTTGGGGCTCTGAAAGGCACAGCTACAGCTCACCAAAGGAGTCCTTTTCTTTTGGTAACTCCTCGCAGTTAAAAATTCATAACCTGAAGCAGTCTTTTCAGTAGTTTCAGTGTTACTACGTGCTTTAAAAATCAAATGTGGTTGGCTTATTTCTTTCGTATTCATTTGCAGCTGCATTGTTAAACATTCATTTAATTTTATGTGTGTTTAGTCTAACAATGTTGTGAAAAATTTTGAGGAATGCCTATAATTGAGGCTTGTCCGTAAATGCCTAATTTCTTAAACTTGGTGACTTTCCCAAGTTTTCCAAGCATGTCCTAGTTTCATTCTGAAATAAGAACAACTCTGTTCTTAGACAGCCCTTAGGAAGGAGGCAGGCATCAAAATCCTTATCAGTGGACTCAATAAATGTAGGACAGTCTCCACTAAGAAGACAAATTTAAACCACCCCTTTTGCAGCAGGTGTGAGCAGACCTCTCCCTGTACCTTTGTGTTGATCTCTGTGCAATCTCCAGTAATGAAGAACTGAAACCATCAGCAGACTGCATGATGTAGTAGTCCCTTAGGTTGATGAGCTTCTTTGAAGAGTCCAGTCTTGCATTCAGTTGTTCACAGTCACATTTCTCGTATCATCACTTGAGCTTCTGTTCTGCTTTCTGAACAAACAGTTGAGGCTTGGGTTGGAATAACTTTTTGCCAGCAAATGCCACTTTCAGTTGTTCTTACTATGTAGATTTTCCTTGAAATTCCTTGTAAGCTGAAGAAATTTCCAGAAATTCCTTGTATGCTGAAGAAAAGCAAACAATACAAAAGTGTATCTATCTGTGCATAATATATAGACACTTTAGGCAAGGGAGAAGAAATAATATTGATGCATCTGTTTTCTGTCTTTACTGTAGGTGTGCAGGATCCTCAGCATGAGAAGATAATTACTGTGACTACTAATGGAAGTATTCATAGCCCCAAGTTTCCACACACATACCCACGCAATACTGTACTAGTGTGGAGATTAGTAGCAGTAGATGAAAACGTATGGATACAGCTTACTTTTGATGAAAGATTTGGGCTTGAGGACCCAGAAGATGACATTTGCAAGTAAGTTACTTCACCAGAAAGATCAGAAGGGAGGAATGGGAGATGGAAAAAAAGCACTGGTTGAGTTTTGCAAAAATCTGTGTGTCAATATATTTACAAAATCCATCTCTTAAAGTATTAGTTTATGTTTTTCTTTTGCAGTACTAGAGGATTTAATGCTTGAAATCTTTGAGGTCCTCCCATTTTTTCTTCTGCATTCAGTATCTGGGACACAGTTTTATTCTGATACAAAAAAGTGAAATATTTATTCTCTCAAATAAAAGTTTTGACATCTGGGAAAATATTCTTGACAGAATGCTAGAGGAAAAGAAAAATTTGGATAAGCAAGTTACCTGAAGTGGTATTCAGGTCACAGCACAAAGTACAACATCCCTGTTTAAAAAAAAAAACACAAAAAAACCCAAAAAAAACAATCCTACTGTACAATATTTTTATGGCTTTTAATGGTCAAATTCTCAGTTGTCTGTGAAAAACAGCACTTACAGTATTGCATTAATTTACATTCTTCAGTGTTATTGGTTTTTTTTATCCTGACTTCAATAAGTATTCTACCTGCTCAGTCACTGGCACAGGTTTCTGTAGGACCTATGGAATCTGTATTTCCTTCCTATGATTGGCAACCGAAGGATTTGTAGCTTGGGAGAGAAACAACTGTGACATAACAGCCATAACAATGGATGTAGTTCTGAACCAAGCCATCTGATTGATCATGTTGTGGATATTTTGAGGCAATAGGGGCTCATGTCACATGCTTCCTGTGGGTGGGTGAAAGGGGACAGAAACTCTTGTATCCTGTGTCTCTCTGCCATCAATGCAATACACTGTAAAAAACCAAATGTGTGAATAGAGGTTCATAGTCTGAACTCTGTTCAGTAAATTAAGAGATAAAATATGTAATGGCATATTCTCGGAATTCAAATGACATATTCTCCTGTGTTGTGTTTCTGAAGAGGTACTTCACACAAGATTTTTATTCCAAAGTAGCTTTTTGTTTTGTTTTTTTCTTTGGAGTTTTATTTTTTAGTACTTTGTATAGACTTTTGGTTTGATTGTTGCTTTCAGTTTTACTAAGTAACTGATATTTGGTTGATAACAAATTTGAATTTCTTACAGGTTACTTCTGTGTTTACCCTTAATTTGGGAGCTGAGGCTTATAACATATGGGCAGATATTTTTCATAATCCTGAAGGGCAATAATTGTAAAGGCCATGTCAAATATAATTAAAATTCTAAGTACTGTAAACACCTTTGCTCAGATGAGTGCACTCCCTTTGCACAATAATTCTTTTCTTTAAATCAAAACTTAGCTTAGTTTTCCTTGCATATGGCAGAGTGAAGTGTCAAAGTGAAAGAAAATCCATGTAGGGTGACTCATTCATCCACTTGCAAAGAAAGACGTAAGATAAGTTAAAATATTTTTAGTATAATAACTAGAATAGTATTTTAATGGGAGTACATGTATTTTAAGTAAACAAAGTGCTGAATACAAAAGTACTAGTCAAATTAAGAAACAGTAATCAATCACTCATAATCTTCACTTGTTTGTAATCTTATTGTGATTGGATTTGTGCAGGGATACCAGGATGTTTCATGAATGCAATTCCTGATATGTCCACTTTCGAGGGCACATTGGGTATTTTGGCTTGGAAGATAAGGCAATCTGAAAAAGAGAATTATATTGTTGTTTTGAACCAAAAGAAAAAACACAGCTAGGGTTCTTATAAAATTTAAATTCAGTAGCAAAGTCAGTAAGAAAAGAGAAGGTGTAACTTGTTTGATGTCAAGAAAGTATAAATAATTAATAAGTTGAGGAAATATCTAAAAGGGAGTTTAACTATATAAAACAATTCTACACAGGCCAAGTAACTTACCACTTACCAGATTAATGTCTCTTTATAACGAATATCTTGCTTTTCTTATCTCTTACAGTTCCTAATAAAATTAAACAGTCTTTTTGCAGTACCTTCTGTAGAAGAGCTAAGGGGTTTAATTGACTGCATCTCATACTCTTTATTATTCCACTGTTTCTGCTGTTATGAAACACACAAATCAGTATTGTTGCTGTAGAGTACTCATCAGTTTCTCCAAAAGAAGCTTTATATGACAGAGGACAGAATAAAATATGACATGACATTTAATATTTAACTCTGTACCTTACAGTGACCTGATCCTTTAATTCTGACTTATGACTGTAAATAGGTAGAAACTTCAGCTCAGTAATTTTAGACTTTCTGTGCAATCAGAATCTTTCTTCTCTCCCTTCCGTAGTGTCTAAGAGGACTTAATAAATTACTTGCAGTGGCCATTGTCACAGTTTTCAGTTCCTCAGCAGTCCTAAGCCTGATTGTTGTGTTCTGTATGTTTTGTAAACAAAGCTTAAATTGTAGGTCTTTTAGAATAAACTTCTGATATTTTGCCTGTATATAGTGGATTTACATTCTGTACATCCAGCCATTCTGATGAAGAAAAGAAGCAGCTTTTCTTCTGCTGCTGTGACAGGTTGTTATTTTCATGATGCAAGCCCCTCACCACTGTTTTAATCATGAGGCCATTGGACTTCTCTGCCTGACAGCTCCTATCATCAAGGAGATGCCATAACTCTTCTTGTCCAGGAGGGACTGATTTTTGTTCAATTTTTGCTCAGTTTTGCTTGATGTCCAAATTTGTTGTTTTCCATCTTTGAGAACATGCAGTGATAACAGCTTTGTGATAAACTCCTCTATGACAGGAAGACACAGATTTTGCTTTCTTCTAGGATGAGCATGAATGCTACCATTGCCTTTAAAAGTCAGTTTGATGTTGTGAGTTGGTTGTACATTGGAGCATTACAACACAAGGCTGCAATAGGGGGAAAAAATATTTCTTATATAAGTAACATCTGTCTAGCTCTCTCCCTGTGCACAGAATGGCTCTAGTTGTTCATCTTATTGATGGTTGCAGCTGTTTTTTCTAATCATTGGATGATTGCAGTCTGTTTGACTTCTATTATATGTAATAAAACATAGATATGTGTCACAAATCCAATGTGTAGTTACTGTAGATTAGATGATAAGGATTAAATATGTCAGTAAAACAATGTAGAACCAACTGATAGCTGAATGATAGATGCCATTTGACCATTATCTTCATATTACGATAACTGTAATAAATTTGACTCTCTTCAGTTCTCTAATAATTTAAAGTTTCATCTATAGTCTGTTTTGTGAGGGGTTGTTTTTTTGGGGGTGGGGAAGGGAGTGGGGCATGAGGGGGTGAGGGGAAGGCTTTTAGCAGCTGCATATGTAAATCTGTTCACGTAGTTGTACAAGTGAAGCATTTACCTATAATGTTTTGAACAAATTCCCAAAGCTTGTCTAGTTAATATACACGATATATAGAAATTTTACTTGAAAAAAAATAGTTAAGCTGAAGGCAGCTGTCAGTGCTAGCATGGGATAAAATCTCTGTGACTTCTTTTTTTAACTCTTCACATCATATTAAACACTTAACTCTACAGAGCCATGTGCATTAAATTCACTGCCTCCTTTTAACCTAAATTTCTGTAAGCTATTTGCCTTCCCTTCAGATCTGTTGCGACTGAACTGTGCCCAAGCTATTCCCTTTCATTCAGGGAACATCAAGGCTCTGTGGTAGAATCCATAATCCAACTGACTTCAGCTGTCATATATGTTCCTAATGAATGTATCTCTAGGAAATTGTTGACAAGGGTTAAAAATCTAGGAGATTTAGAGCAGTCCGACAAGACTGAAACAAGTGTATTAAGAGGAAATATGCAGTCACAGTCTTTAGTCAGTGGCTATGAAGAAGGAAAATATTTGTTTAGCTGCCTTTTTTTTTTTTTTTGGATATAAATTGTGCAAATGCATACTATTCAGTGATAAATTATGGTAAACACAGTCAAAAGGCTAAACATTTTGTTATATAATCCAAAGAGACCTTTCTGTGTAATATAAGACACAATGGGTAATTTACACCACGAGAAGTTTCCTTTCTTGTAATTGATACAAATTTGTAATTCCAGAATGTAGAGTAACATATAGATGCTTAATTGCAACTCCTAAGTGCTTCAGGAAAAAAGATGACACATATTTTGATTCTGTTTGGCTGCTTGTCATGGAAGCACCTTTACAGAATCAATAGAGCACATGCATGAAAGAAGAATGTCAGCATCTTTTTCTTCTAGAAAGATGAAATTCCACCTCTCACACTATCCCCTGGGCAGAAAACATCATAAGAAAATCTATTTTTTTTGTTTTACATTGAATGCATTATAGAGGCAATATTGCTGTATGTGTAAAGAACATAATAATATCAAGCATAGAATTCAGAAAAAAACAATCTAATTCTTCTCGTAAAGTAAGTATTAATCTTAGGGCTTTTGAGGGCAGTAAGTTGCTTATCAAGGTCTACTTCCCAGCAAAAATGTTTTATGGACAAATGATGGGCTGTTCTCACTGTAACAGAGTCTCAAGTGCTTCTTTTGTACTGTGATTACATAGGATGAAGTTATCTCTTGGGTAAGTACAAAGTTCAAGTTGCCTTTGAATAGCTGGATGGAGACCTTTAAACGAACTCTGGATTTAAAGATGATCTGGTGCAGGCAATGTTTGTGGCAACTTGTTGCTACATAGCTGGGCTGCTGGGATTTTTGTCACACCCTCCCTTTCCCATCTCTTCAGAGATATAGTGTTGCTGCTGACAGCTCTATGTGAAAATTCAGAAAACAATGAGGAGTCCCTCAAAATTTCTTGGAATTAAAATTAAAAACAAACAAACCAATCAATAATAAAGAAAACTCAAACCAAAACAAAAAACCACAAACAAAAAACCAAAAAACCCACCACACCAAAAAAAAAAAAAAAAAACGAACAAAAAAACCCCAAACAAAACAATAACTCAGCATCAAAAAGCACAGACTGACAACAGAGATGAATGGGACAAAGCCCTAGAGAATAGGGGGCCAAGTACAGCTGGTCAGTATTCAATGATCACCTTCCCTGTGCCTGGAAGCAAACTATACTGGCAAAGAGAAAGGCAGGAAAGAATGCTAGGAGACCTGCCTGGATGAACAAGGAACTCCTGGACATGCTGTCACACGAAAAGAAACTCTACAAGGAGTGGAAAGAAGGACAGCTAGTATGGGGACATACAAGGAAGCTGCCTGAGCAGCAAGAGACCTGGTTAGAAAAGCTAAAGCTCAGTTAGAATTAAATCTATCCGGGGAGATGAAGGGAAATGCCAAAAATTTCTATAGGTATATCAATGGCAAGAAAAAGACTAGGGAAGGTGTGGCCCCCCTCAGAAAGGAAACAGGAGAACTGGTTGCAAGTGATGCTGAAAAGCCTGAGGTCTTCAATGACTTCTTTTCCTCAGTCTTCACTGGCAAGGGCTTCAGCCACACCCCCAGAGTCACAGAAGATGATGGCAGGCGTTGGATGAAAGGACTGCCCATTGCAAGTAAAGATCAGGTTCGTGACCATCTGATCAAACTGAAAGAGCACAAGTCCATGGGACCTGACAGGATACACCCACGGATGCTGAGGGAACTGGTGGATGAGGTTGCTAAACCACTACCTATTATATTCCAGAAGTCATGGCAGTCCAGTGAAGTCTCCATTGACTGGAAAAGGGGAGATATAACCCCCATATTCAAAAAGGGAAAGGTGGATGAACCTGGGAACTATAGGCCACTCAGTCTCACTTCTGTGCCTGGTGAGATCATGGAGCAGATCCTCCTGGAGGCACGACTGAGGCGGATGAATAACAATGGGGTGATTGGCTACAACCAACATGGCTTCACCAAGGGTAAATCATGCCTGACTAACCTGGTGGCGTTCTAGGAGAAGGTCACAACATCAATAGACGGGGGAAGAGCAACCAACATCATTTACCTGGACCTGAGCAAAGCCTTTGACCCTGTCCCACATGACATGCTGGTCTCCAAGCTGGTGAAATATGGGTTGGACAATTCAGTGGATAAAGAACTGGCTTGATGGCTGCTCCCAAAGAGTGGTTGTCAATGGGTCAGTATCCAAGTGGAGACCATTAACAAGTGGAGTCCCTCAAGGATCAGTACTGGGACCAATCTTATTTAACATCTTCATCAGCGACATGGACAGTGGCACTGAGTGCACCCTCAGCAAGTTTGCCAATGACACCAAGCTGTGTGGGGCAGCTGACATGCTGGAGGGAAGGGATCCATCCAGAGGGACCTCAATAGGTCCTACTGGAGAGGTAGGCCTATGTCAACCTCTTGAAGTTCAACAAGGCCAAATGCAAGGTCCTCCACCTGGGTTGGAACAATCCTAAGCACCAGTATAGCACCAATAATGACTGGCTTGAGAGCAGCCCTGAAGAAAAGGACTTTGGGAGTGCTGGGGGATGAGAAGCTCACCATGAGCCATCAGTGTGCTCTTGCAGCCCAGAAAGCCAATCGTATCCTGGGCTGCATCAAGAGAAGCGTGGCCAGCAGGTCGAGGGAGGGGATTCTCCCCCTCTACTCCACTCTGGTGAGACCTCACCTGGAGCACTGCGTCCAGTTCTGGAGCCCCTGTTACAGGAAGGATATGGATGTGCTGGAACGTGTCCAGAAAAGGGCCACCAGGATGATCAGAGGGGTGGAGCACCTCTCCTGTGAGGACAGACTGAGAGAGTTGGGGTTGTTCAGTCGGAAGAAGACAACAGGGAGACTTTACTGTGGCCTTCCAGTATCTGAAGAGGGCCTACAAGAAAGCTGGGGAGGGACTTTTTAGGCTGTTAGGCACTGATAAGACTAGAGGGAATGGATTAAAACTAGGGATAGGTCGATTCAGGTTAGACATTAGGAAGAATTTCTTCACCATGAGGGTGGTGAAAGGGTGGTGGAAGCCCCATCCTTGGAAGTTTTTAAGGCCAGGCTGGCTGGGGTTGTGAGCAACCTGCTCTAGTGGGAGGTGTCCCTGCCCATGGCAGGGGGGTTGGAACGAGATGATCTTTAAGGTCCCTTCCAACCCTGACGATTCTGTGAATCTGTGATTCTGTGTTACAGTGAAGACCAATCCCTAAAGCTCTTTTCTTAAAGCAGTTGCCTGTGTTCAATTTAGCCACCTTTTTTTTTAATAAGCTGTGTTACATACAGGTGGGCTGGGCTCTGTTTAGGTGTTGCTACATTTCAGTGATATTTAAATGTGTCTTTCATTATTGCCTGTAACTTCTTCAGGAAAAGTGAAATCACACCGAAGTTAAAATTTCTCATATCTCTGTTCTGCATGGCAGATCCCTTTGGATAAGGCTGATTCCATAATTGTTGGAATTATTAGAAGCATATGAATTCTCATTCCTCAATACACAATTTCTTTTTTTCCCCTTTCCCTCCGAAACATATAAATTACTTGTTAATCATTTTTATTCAGAGTCTGAGAGGAAGTCGTATCATTTAAATGATTGGGATGAATTAGCTTAATTGATTAGCTTAATTGAAATATTGATGGGAAAGTATTATTACAGAATAGCTAATTTAAGCTGATGTCTTGCCAGTGATAGAAAGGTGTCATTTTATGAGCAGTGTGTAGAAAATGCCTTAAAATCTCTGTTGAGGCAGCTGGTGGAGTAATTTCTTTTAGTCTTTGTGTGGTTGGTTGGTTGTTTCTTTGGGTTCGTTTGTTTGTTTTTATTTAGTCGGTCAAGGCCCAGAGTCCTTTGGTTAGCTAGAACTAGTTAATTTACAAATAAAGAGATTAATGCTACAAAGGTAATTTATTTCATGTGAGTTCAGCTCTAACAATATTATTTCCATTTAAACTATGCAGAAAAGCCCAATAGACTCATGCATCCTGCTTTCTTGTGTTTTTAAGAAAGAGAGGTAATTTTTGCATCAAAAAAAAAGAACCTAGATCTGTTTCTTTATTCTGACTTCGTTTGACAAAATTGCAGTTCCTAGTATCTTTTTATTATGATTTTCTTTTTTTTTAAGAGAGCTCTTTCTCTTAGATTTTCCATGATTCTAGAAAAAAATTGACTCTGGTTATCAGATGATTCAAACACTAACTCATCTGTCAGCTGATCCCATTCTGCTGGTTTAGCTACTGTGCATAGTTCACACTGGTGCAGAGGTGTGTAGGTATGTAGAAGTATACACAGTCCTTTGGGTTCACTGCTGCTTATTAAAATTTGCCTAATACCTTTCTCATAACGGTTTTATAAATATGACGGAGCAGATACCACAAGCAGTAAAAGAAAATAAATGAGAAAAACACAATGCAGTGTGGTTATAATGGAGACTAGTCTGTAATACATTTCTTAGGCTTCAAAAAGAGAAAACTTAGTTCTGCAGAAAAGGAATAGAGCTGCAAAATTGTAGTCTAAACAAATCACAGGGCAACATAAGGAAGGTGAAAAGAAAGAGATGCTCCTCTGAGCAGAATGGGACGACAGCATAGCCTATATTATGTGATCAAGACATGCTGCACAAATGTAGGGGATATCATTGCATTCTTGCCCACCCACTTTTCCCTCATTTAAAGTAAATCCAGCATTCATTTTTAGTATCACTGTTGCTGGAAGACACTATAATGGATATTATTTTGCAAGTAATTTAAAATCTATTTTCACAGCCCAGAGGTGTGTTAGGAGAGTGATTGCTGATGACTGGGCAGTTAACATAATCCTCTACTCCTTTTTCACACCAGAGACTACACTCATTGACTTAAAAAACATTTTTGGCTCCTTAAAATCCCTTCCTGGTCCTCTCAATCTCAAGAAAGCTGTTTGAATAAAGTAAACTATGTCCACAGTATCAAAATATTTTTGTAAACTATTCTAGTCCTAATTTGTTCCTTCTAAAGTTGTTTCACGTTACTGTTGTTGGCAGTGTTTCTAATGCTGTAGACTGAAGTAATTTTCTTTGAAAAAGAGTGCGACACTGCTGGCTCTTGCTCCTGTCTGGGGTGCTCTGGGAACAGTTGTTGTTGATGGAATTCCCCCACTTCTTCCCCAACACTTACTAAAAGATGGAAGTAAATATCTACTATTAGCGGGCAAAAAACCACACTGTGAACCATCACCACCTGAGCTCAGGGACGTAGACAGACTCTGTAGCCACATCTGCAGTTTCTGGTGTGGCTCTCAAGTCCTGATATCAAGAGAAATGCAAACTAAAAAGGCAGGACCAGCAACATAATCTGAAGTGTGTGTCTAAATATTCCATCTTATACATAGCATGTGCTCCCTCTCTGATGTTTTATGATTACTGAAGGTCTAAGTACAGTTAAGCCCATAGGCTCACCATCAGGGTTTATAAGCAGCTTTCTCCTGTTTAATCAGCAGGAATAGCAGGCATACCAACTGTTCTATTCCTAGATGGGTAGTTGTGTTTCTTCACCTGTTGTGCATCTTTTCTTTTTTTCCTCTTCCTTTCCTCTCTGCCTCTTACTAGATGCTGTAGTTGCTTCTTTATATGTATCATCAACATTTTAAGTATGTTGCTCACATGAAATTCTAGTTAGGATTACCAGCAAATACTGTCAGTCAAATCAGTAACTTTTCTGCGTTGCACTTCATGCTGCTTTATTAGGCTAAAGTAGAAGTGAAATGTAATGCGATTTATATTCCTCTGTTCCCATCTGATTATCAGGATATCTAAGAAGAAGTATGTGCATAAGGATGATTACTTCTAAAAAAGGTTAGATGCTCATGTGGGCATGTCCTAGGGGTTTTATAAGGTAAAATAATAGATCTTTTTCTTTCCTGATAGTAACATGAGAAGAGGGAGACCAGTGAACTAGCTGCAGTTATTAAAAAGTACTGCTTCAGACTAGCCTTTGATTCATATGCTGTGGCTGGATTAAACCTAGGTTTGCATAATTTTAGACCATTAATTTATAACTAGATAAACTGAACTGAAAGGAAACTTCTTACACTCTTCAGGTGAAAACTGATCACCTGCTAGGTTTGGGAATGCACTTTTTCTGCCTCATGCAGTGTTATGTGGCTGCTCAGTCACATTATAGGGATTTTTCACTTTCTGTTCAAGTAGCAAGTACCAGCCTGTCCTGAAGCAGGATATTAGACTTCACGACAAATGGTCTGTCATGGATTGGAAAATCCTGCATGCTAGTGTAGCAGCCAGAAGACCATATGTTATTGTATCACTGCACTGAAGAAATAAAGGTGTTTTAATTTAAATAAACATAGATAGAGCCCCAATCTCCATTGATGTAGGCAGGAGGGAGGGAAAGGAAGGGGGGAGACAGACGTGCAATGCTACTATACCATCAGAGGATTCTTGAGGGGAAGGGGTGCTGCCTGCACTGCCCTGGGTGAATCTTCATATGCTGAAAATGCCCCTTATGAATTTTTTTTGTTAGTTTGTTTTCCAGAATATGCTTCTGAGTATTATTAGGAAATTGCTCAGCCAGTAGTTTTCACATAGTTGACTAGAGACATCACTGCATTCCAGGACATAAGGCATGTGCATAATAAAAAAAAAAATAAATTACCATTTAAGATCCTAGGATAAATATTTTAAATACTTCTTGAAAAACAATCATAAAAACATGATTATGGATTCGTAGAAGCTGCAACACATACATTGAGTGTGAACAATATGAGTAGAAGTTTTACAATGGATTGGAAAGTATGCTTTACAACCTTAATTGCTGAGGTGAACTCTGAGCTCCACTAATGTTTTTGGTTTTGTACAAACTATGTATCTGTACAGGAGGAGCATATGATTTATTATAGTTGTTGTAATTCCCAAGATAAAATATACCAGATTTTACAGAGAAGTTCTGGGAAAAAGCTAGTAAGGCATTTTGTTCTCCAAAATATGGAGAGTGTAGTACTATGTAATATGTGTACTACTATGATATAGGATACTCATTGAGCTGGTACGCTGACTGGGAGCAATGGACTGCCTCTTTATGAAGAGAAATGTATTTTGGAGACTAGTGTCGAGTGCAACAGGACCCTGAATTCTGGTGGCCATTTCCATGGTTGTTGTAATGAGTACACAATAAATTGTACAGGTGTGCTTTGTGGGGGAATGATGAAGAAGAGTAGGAGTACTAGTGTGCAGCACAATAAGAATGTTCTGTCTTTTACCATATCTGTTACATGCATTATTCTTTCAGTTGATAACTGTGCAGGGTACTAAACAAATCTGTGGTCTGCGTATGCCGTCAGCAGCAGAAAGCAGACATCCTGTTGATGTCACCTGTTTTCTAGTCCTTGAAAAATAAGCTTTCCAAGTGACTTCTGAGTTTTGTGGAAAATCTTCTTTGCTCACTCTACTTTGTATGGCTACAGAAGAATTCTTAGTCAAATAGGAAAAAAGATAAGCATAGCATAGTAACCCTGAGCGATGGAAACTCATGGAGACTAACTCCCCAGATCTTCTTCCTTCACTTTTTAAGATGAAGGCCAAGGTAAATAAACGGACCAGGGTATCATTTATAAGCTGATTCATATGTGTTAGTATGGTTTTCCAAGCTCTTTCTCTTTCCTGAATCTATCTTTGTTTTTGATACCTAGATTTCATGCACTTTTTCTTTGTTTTATATCTCTGTTCTATACATAAATTGCCAATTTTAGACCGAATATAATCCTTATATAAAGAGAGTTAAACAACTTTCTTATCCTGACTGGCATTGGGAATACTTGCCGTTCTTTGATACAAAGAAGATAACTATAGGTAACTTTCAAGAAATTTGGCAATCTGTCTTGAAAGAGGAGGAGTTTGATAAAGTATCTTCTTTCCTTCTTACCTCCACTTTTGATCTGCAGGATTATAGCATCTCTTTCTATAAGGTTCTTATTCAAGTTCTTGAAATAGCGTTATCAATAGAAGTTATACCAGTATAAATTAGTTTGTAGCAGAGGCTATCTAGGACTCAATTCTGTGTTTGCCGTATTCTTCAAAATACTTCATGCTTTATAAGTATTGGTAGTTTTGGTTTTGTTTTAAAGCCTGAAGTACATTTGCCGGTGTATCTAGTTTACAATTTCTCATTCTTGTGGAAAAGTCTATGCTCTTTCCTAAGAATCATAGAATCATAGAATCATTATAGTTGGAAAGGACCTCCAGGGTCATCAAGTCCAACCTTTGTCCTAGCATTTCTCAACCACTACACCATATCCTCAAGCTCCACATCTAATCATTCTTTAAACACCTCCAGGGATGGTGACTCCACCACCTCCCTGGGCAGCCTGTTCCAGTGCCTGACCACCCTCTCAGTGAAGAATTTCCTCCTAATATCTAATCTAAACTTCCCCTGACGCAACTTTAGTCCATTCCCCCTCGTCCTATCATTACTAATTTGAGAGAAGAGACCAACACCAGCCTCTCTACAACCTCCTTTTAGGTAGTTGTAGAGGGCGATAAGGTCTCCTCTCAGCCTCCTCTTCTCCAGACTAAACAACCCCAGTTCCCTCAGCCGCTCCTCACAGGCCATGCTTTCCAGCCCTTTCACCAGCTTTGTTGCCCTCCTCTGCACTCGCTCCAGCCCCTCGATGTCTCTCCTGTGCTGTGGTGACCAAAACTGGACACAGTGCTCAAGGTGTGGTCTCACAGGTGCCGAGTACAGGGGTATGATCCCCTCCCTACTCCTACTGGTCACACCGTTTCTGATCCAGGCCAGGATGCCATTGGCCTTCTTGGCCACCTGGGCACACTGCTGGCTCATGTTCAGACTCCTATTGACCAACACCCCCAGGTCCTTTTCCCCAGGCAGCTCTCCAGCCACACAAGCCTTCTCACAAGGCAGAAGTTACTTTCAGAGACTCTGGGATATGCATGTGATTAAGATGGATAGACTTTAGTGCTTACCAGTGCGCCTAGATTCCACACATGATGATTTATTTCCTACAGGTGTTTGTGTGCCAGTTTACTATTCATCGGGGAAAGGATATGTTTTCATCAATTCTCAGTTTATCAGTTGGTACTGAAGTAAACTTTTGATACAAATGGGAGTGAAGAGATGCATTTCTTTGGGTTTCTTGTTTTTGCATGCAGTGCTTTGACTAGTTCTACCACACAAAATGTATATGTTTCAGTTTCACATTATGACTCAACTTTTCAACAGATCCATAAAAAAAAAATCAAAGTTTGTTTTCTGGTAGACTGGAGAGTGGTAACATAACAGTTAATTTCTTTGAATCAGACAACCAGTGCATCCTTTTCTTTTCATGAAAAGTGTTCAAATGTTTGAAGAGTAGAATTTGGGGGTTTGAACCCTGTCTTGTTTTTCCCTTTCACTTGCAGTGCTGTGAATGTATATTTGTGATCAAAGTAGCTTACAGAGAATGAAGAGGAAGAAAATGGAAATTTAAGGATTAAATATATTTTTCATGTCTCCTAAATAACAAGGTAGAAATACAGAGGGAGTTGTGTGGTTCTGTTAGAAGCCTCAGGCTGTTACTAATCAGTATGAGGAAAGATTAAATAGAACCATGGCAACCATCTAACATTTGTGAATGAATCTGTGTTTCCATAAGGCAGTTCCGAAGTACAGTGCTTCATATTCTAAAATAGATGTATTCTAAGTAGGCTTTTACATACACTGCAATCCATATTTGGTGAATGGCAGTTAGAAATGTTCTGTGTTTATACCCTGTCTATCTTTGTTTCATGGAAAATGTAGACATGGCAGGATACTTGGGGGTTTTATGCTCAGTTTCTGTATTGGCTGGAAGTGATGTCTATTGCTGGAAGTGATGTTTGTGTATAATTAGACTTCATTTTCTGAGTACAAAAAAATTACCTCATCAGTTATTTATCTGGATCATATCTGACTATGCTGTTTCTTTCCGGTGACTTAAAACACAGTATGTATAGGTTCAGCAGGTACAGGTACCAATGTAGAAATTTATTTCATGTCAAATCATTGCTGTTCCATCATCTTTTCTCTTCTTTTACATTATTGCATCAAGCATGACAGAAAATGTAGAATGTAACAATTTTCTTAATTGTTGCATAATCTGTAATGCTATCCAAAGGAGTTTCCCCTTGTAGTGAAAGGCACTGCCAAATCCTCCTAAAGAGCATGAATGATAGGAGCGAATCACCTGTGCTGTAAGACTCAGGAACTGGAGTCAAATGACTGGGTAACTCTTTTTCAGAAATTCCTATTGGAAAGACAAAATCCTGAGGGAATATATTAAATATTTAAATTTCATATCATCTAATTTTCAAAAATTTTTCTTTCAATATCCTGACTTTATTATCTCTCAAAATAGCCTCAGTCAAATATTTCTGATAACATTGAGAAGAATAATTTTTATTGATCTTTTACCCTGCATGAAGTATTTGGTGGTGCTGGCACAGAGTCACTATTTCAGTGAATGCATCTTCTCCCATCCATTCTTCCAGGAAATCTTCTTTTTGTATCATTTGAGGTTTTTCTTCTTTTCTGGAAGGCTGGCAATCAGAATTATTAATAGCTAACTTTTACTGATGTGCACTGTTAATGGTTTGTGATTTCAGGAACCTTGTATCTACTGGTTGAATGGAGGACTGGACTGAATGGGCCAATCTTTCCCATTCAGAGGTTCATATAGATATCGTCTAGCATAAAGTACAAAACAGAATGATGTAAATTAATGCATTTTTAAGACAAGTTAATTAATTAAACAGCTGTTCTGGAGCTTGCAAATTTGGGTGGTAGGTGATTGTACTGCCTGGCCATATTGGAGGGGAAAAAAATATTACTGGAGGTAAGATTTCCTCTTCCATAATCTGAAAAATAGTGCTCAAGTAGCTGCACTTTCATTATTACCAATTACTGAATTTTTGTGTAATTTTGATTTTTCATCTCACATGATGTGTCTTTTGTCATTGTGCCTTGATCCTTGAGGAAAATTTAGTCTAGGTGAGAGGGGCAGTATTGGTAATAAAAAAGAAAGTTCTCCACCTATTGAATGAATGATGCGATACACTTCTTTTTACGACTGTATTGGTACCTCTGTAGGCTTGTAGTTTGCCTGAAGTCCACTTATTTCTCTAATCCAACATGCCACTCTCTCATTTTCTCTCTTTTTCCTTCTTGGGGTCATCCCATTTTCCCTCTGCTTTTTGTCCTAAGCTTTGTATTCCTCTTATCCCATCGTTCATTTTTGCTAGAGATTCTACAGCATGTTGACCTGCGGGGCATAACAAGGCCAGTTAAACAGATTGGGTCTGCCATTAGATACCATGGATTTGAGTGCCTCTGTCATGCTCCAGTATTCCCTTTTCCACTCAGATAAATGTGAATCTGCCCATCAGAGCATTACTGGAGAGCTAAGTTAACCAGAAGAAGCTTCCAGAATTTATTGTAACACTAACAAGATTTGAAAAAAATGTCTTCAAGCTAAATGTTTGACCTTACTTTCCTCTCTATAAAAATACTATGTTTATTTCACAAAGAGCAATGTGATTACTTACAGATGTGAACTAAAACTCATCTAAGAGGTGAAGACTACATAAGGTATCACCAATACAGATTTGTCTATAGAAATACATAGTTATGTCAAATGATGGAAACCAAAAATTTTGTTCCATAGGAAATATTTAAATATCCCAGTACCAAAAGTTAAAACTATTTCAAATGGAGGCAGAGGAGGGAGAGGAAACTTTTCTTTAGAATGACTGTTAAAATTTTGCTTAGAAAAAAGATCAAAATTATATTTTCATTATGACAGTTTTTAGTAATTTCCAATATTTCCAAAATTGAAGCTGTCCAAATATAAACGATCTAATTTCTCTTCAGTAACAGTATGTCTGGTGAACACCCCAGATCATGAATTCTTTGAATGAAAACATTGGAATTCCATGTGATTTAAAACAAGCAGGAACACAAATCTTACAGCATCCCACAGGACGTTGTCTAAAAAAGAAAATAAAAAAATACATGTCAGGGATGGTTATCAACTTTCTATTCCTTCATTAAAAAAAAAAAAAAAATTACATTGAAAAGGGTTCTTGTCAAATAAGGAAGGAAAAATGTACTTCACTTTTCACAAGGTGTTTTATGGGGCATGCTAGATTTTTGTCTAGCACACATCTATATACAGATGAAAGGTACATCACTGATAGGACGAAGTGCTTTACCTCATGGGTTTCTGCTTTTTACATTCATTGATATATTTGTGTAATTCCAAAAGCAGAGGGAAACCACAAAACGGTCACAAAACTGTGAGCCAAGGTAAACAGCCTGTCAGAATATGTTTAGCAAATGACAGTGTAAACCACAGAAAAAATACAGGAGAGGAAAATTTATTCCCTTGGAAAATACATTTCCTGGTTGGAAAGGCTTGTGTCACTTCCTTGTTCTTTTCCAATAAACTGTCTTTGTTCAGGTTAATTCAATCCATGGTCCCAGGCACATAGGCCTAGAGGAATACTTGTTCTGCAGCAGGTATAAGGGAATGCGTTCTGGGCCTCATGACTAAAGGCAAAAGCATTTCATCCCAGGCAAAGATACTGAATAGAGAGACAGCACCAGAGCATTTATTCACTTATTGTCAGAGGGTTGTGTTTTCTCCTTTGTACACTGCACAGAAAAGAAAGAATCTTCATATGGTTCAACATGCATTTTAGTATTTTTTTACTCCATTGCAGATGGAAAATAGCTTCTCAGTTCTTGGTTATTTATCCTAGTTTTCTTGCATTTTGAGTACAAGCTTCTCTTGATGGGGTGCATTAATAAGAGTGTGTCCAGTAGGTCAAAGGAGGTCATCCTCCCACTCTATTCTGCCCCGGTGAAGCCTCATCTTGAATACTGTCCCCAGTTCTGGGTTCTCCAGTTCAAAAAAGACAGCAAACTACCAGAGAGAATCTCGCGGAGGGCAATGAAGGTGACTGGGGGACTGAAGCATCTCTCTTCCAAGGAAAGACTGAAAGAACTCAGACTATTTAGTGTGGAGAAGAAAAGACTGAGAGAAGACCTTATCAAAGCCTATAAATATCTAAAGGGCAGGTGCAAGGAGGATGGAGATGGACTCTTTTCAGCAGTGCACAGTGACGGGACAAGGGGCAATGGGCACAAGCTGTAACACAGGAAGTTTCATCTAATATATCTTAAAATATATATCTAAATATGAAAATTAAATATTTTATATATATTTATATATATATATAAATATATATAAAAATATATATCTAAATATGAGGAGAAACTTCTTTACTGAGGGTGATAAAGCATGGAACAGGCTGCCCAGGGAAGCTGTGGAGTCTCCTTCTCTGTGAAATAATTTTGGATGGCTTGTCCCTGCTGCTCTTTAGCCCTCTGATATGAAACTATGGAATTAGGTAGCACAATCTTGTAAACGCTAAAACGTCTGGACCACTTTGTTTTCTTACTTTTCACAGCAAGTTCAGACCGAATGTGTAAGGTGAGGAATTTTAGTTGTACAGGAGATTTTTTCAGCAGGCTTTTCAAGCAAATACAGCCTAGATCCTTAACAGGAATAAAGTTAGTGGCTAAAAATGTCTTTATGTCCAGGAAAGATGTGAGGGACTTTTTTCTGTTGATGTACACGGAATTTCTAAAGATTGCCTTTGTGGGTGGTGAAATATCAATATTATACAGGGAGCTCCACCTACATCTTTGTACAGCAGTAAGAAAGCAGTATTCATATCTCACATATTTCCTTATGAAAACAGAAATTTTCATCTACAGCACCAGAGTTGTCTGTTGAACATGGAAAAACATAAATCTTCTATGTGTCTTGAGGAAGACATTGCAGAAAAGGAATAATCACTATAAACCATTCTCTATGTACTGTACCACATTGCAATGAGAAAGTTACATTCGATTGGCATATAAAATCTGTTTTAGTAAATCCCTTAAACACTGATATTGGTAATTGTACACACTTCAGTGCAGTACTTGTGAGGACTGCATGATGACTGGGTCATTTCCAGATGGATTACTTGGAAACAACTAGTTTTCTGATGATCAGAATGATATTAGGGTGGGGAAAAGGTGACTGAGAAACCTCTCAATCAAGGTAACACTGGTATCATACGGAAAAATCAGAAATTATTTTGATTACAAACAACAGCTTCTTTACAAATACTACAAAGATCAAAAAAGAATATAGGAGAGATTGCATAGAATTGAATATACAATATACTTTAGGGCCAATTGGCAGGGCTTTAAACTAGATATGAAGGGGAGGGGGATGTATCCAGACTCGCTAGAGATGGCCATGGGTGTTGTATACCAGCGCCTGTGGGGCCTGAGGGAGAAAACTATACACCAAGCCACCTCTCTGAAATGCTTAAACACCAACACACACAACATGGGGAATAAGCAGGAGGAATTGGAGATCTATGTTCTGTTGCAGGGCTGTGATCTCATTGCAATTACTGAGACATGCGAGGATAGCTCACATGACTGGAATGTTGTCATGGACCATTATGTACTCTTTAGGAAAAATAGACCAGCAAGGCAAGGCAGTGGAGTCGCTCTTTATGTGCGTAACTGGAATGCATTGACCTCTTCACAGTGTGGGGTGGGTGAAGAATGTGTTGGAAGCTTATGGGTGAGAATTAAGGGACACACAAATATAGGTGAAACATTTGTGGGTGTCTGCAACAGACCACCAAACCAGGAAGATGATATTGACAAGACCTTCTAAAGGCATCTGGAAGTAGCCTCAGGATCACACGCTCTGGTGATCATGGGTGACTTCAATCACCCTGGTATTTGTTGGAAAGGCTACACAGAGAGGCATACTCAGTCCAGAAGGCTCTTGCAATGCGTTGATGATAACTTCCTGATGCAGGTGTTGGAAGTGCCAACGAGGAAGGGAGTGTTGCTGGACCTTGTATTAATGAACAAAGAAGGTCTCGTTGGGAATGTGAAGATTGGGGGCTGCCTTGGCGATAGTGATCACGACGTGATAGAGTTTAGTATCATACAAGGAGGAAGCAAGGTGATATTTAAGATTGTAACCCTGGACTTCAGAAGGGCTAAATTTGTCCTCTTCGAAGACCTATTGGGAGGATTCCCTTGGACTAAGACTCTAGAAGGTAAGGGGGCCCAAGAGAGCTGGTTGATATTCAAACATTACTTCCTTCAAGCTCAAGACAGGTGCGTTCCTTTGAGTAAAACATCAAGTAGGGGAGGCAGGAGACCAGCATGGATGAGCGAGGAACTGCTGGAAAAACTCAAGTGGAAGAATGAAGTTCATAGCATGTAGAAAAGGGGACTGGTCTCTTGGGAGAATTATAGGAATGCTGTCAGGGTTGCAGGGATGCAACAAAGAAGACCAAGGCCCTCTTGGAATTAAATCTGACAAAGGAAGTAAAGAAGAACAAACAGAGCTTCTTCAACTACATCAATGCTGAAAGGAAGACCAGGGAAAATGTGGGCCCACTGCTGAATGATGCAGGAGCCCTGGTCACAGAAGGTGCAGAGAAGGCAGAGTTACTGAATGCCTTCTTTGCTTCAGTCTTCACTGCTAAGACCAGCCCTCAGGAATCCCTGACCCTAGAAGTAAGAGTGAAAGCCTGGAAGGAGGAAGTCTCTCCACTGGTCAGTGAGGATGGGTTAGAAATCACTTGCATAAACTGAACACACACAAACCCATGGGCCCTGATGGGCTGCGCCCATGAGTGCTGAGGGAGCTGGCTGATGTTGTTGCTCTACAACTCTCCATCATTTTTGAAAGGTTATAGAGAACAGCCTGAGGACTGGAGTAAAGGCAGTGTCACTCCAGTCTTCAAAAAAGGGCAAGAAGGAAACCCTGGTAATTACAGACCAGTCATCCTCACCTCCATCCCTCAAAAGGTAATGGAACATCTCATTTTGGAGATCATATCTCAGCACATGGAAGAAAAGAAGGTTATCAAGAGCAGCCAGCATGGATTTACTACAGGGAAGCCATGTCTGACTAATCTGATAGCCTTCTATGATGGTGTGACTGAATGGGTAGATACAGGGAGAGCAGTGGATGTTGTTTACCTTGAGTTCAGCAGAGCTTTCGATACACTCTCCCATAACATCCTCATGGGTAAGCTTACGAAGCGTGGGCTAGAAGAGTGGACAGTGAGATGGGTTGAGAACTGGCTGAACAATAGAGCTTAGAGAGATGTGATCAGTGGTACAGAATCCAGCTGGCAGCCTGTGAGTAGTGGTGTTCCCAAGGAGTCAGTTCTGGGTCCACTCTTATTCAACATCTTCATCAATGAGCTGGATGAAGGGATTGAGTGTACCCTCAGCAAGTTTGCTGATGATACTAAACTGGGAGGAGTGGCTGATACATCGGAAGGCTGTGCTGCCATCCAGCAAGATGTGGACAGTCTGGAGAGCTGGGCAAACCTAATGAAGTTCAGCAAGGCGAAGTGTAGAGTCCTACACCTGAGGAACAACACCACCATGTGTCGGTGCAGGTCAGGGGCAGACTCACTGGAAATCAGCCCCATGGAGAGGGACCTTGGCGTCCTGGTGGACAACAAGTTATCCATGGAACAGCAAGGTGCCCTTGTGGCCAGGAAGGCCATTGGTATCCTAGGGTGCATAAAGAAGAGCGTGGACAGCAGTTCCTTGTTTGGAGTATTGTGTTCAGTTCTGGTCTCCCCAGTTCAAGAGGGACAGGGAAATACTAGAGAGAGTCCAACAGTGAGCTACAAATATGATGAAGGGACTGGAACATCTCTCTTATGAGGAAAGGCTGAGAGCCCTAGAACTGTTTATCCTGAAGAAGAGAAAACTGAGAGGGGAATCTTATTAATGTTTACAAATATCTGAGGGGTGGGTGTCAAGCAGAAGGGGCCAGTCTCTTTTCAGTGGTGCCATGTGATAGCATGGGATGTAATGGTAGCAAGGTGAAACACAGGAAGCTCCACCTGAACATGAGGGAAAATCTTCTTCATTGTGAGAGTGACAGAGCCCTGGAACAGGCTGCCCAGAGAGGTTGTGGAGTCTCCTTCTCTAGAGACTTTCAAGACCTGCCTAGATCTGTTCCTGAGTGACCTGCCCTAGGTGTTCCTATGCTGCCAGCGGTGTTGGGCTCAATGATCTCCAGACGTCCCTTCCAACACCTATATGATAGAAGAATCATCCTCACATACAGAATTATCTGTATCTGTCATGTGTATCAGAAAGCTGATTTCGAGTTTTTCAGAATAGTTATTTCCCTCTATTTTACCTCTCAACTAATGGATTAGTTAACATTTATTTTAATAGTTTAGGATTTAAACTGTGGAATTTGAGTTTGCTTCTTACTTCAGGAATACCAGAAGACCAAAGGGTGCAATAGAAAATACTTTGCAAGTTACTGAGAAGTATTAACATCTATACTATGCCTGACATCTTAAGCTGAAGTCAATAAATGTAATGATTAATGTATTCACTCTTTACAAATCAGATAAGTAGATAATTATTTTATATTCTTAACTAAAAAAAAAACCCAACAAAACCCAACCCAAACAAAAAAAAAAAAAAACCAAAAAACCAAAAACAAAACCCAAAACCAAACAAACACAAAGTCAAAACATTATCTTTAGAAACTTCATAAGCTGGTCTTAAAGTAAAAAATAAATAAGATTCAGTGCTCAAAATTAGCTTGATAAATGTGTTAAGCCCTTAAGTCTTAGTCCAATTAATGTATGCATTACATTACATAGTACTTTGTAATGAGTCATGTACTAGATCATAAAGTAAAAACACGCTTAGATCAGTTAAAGGAATCAGTTAGTCTTTGGGGGGGAAAAGTTGGTGATAAAGTAATTAGTATCATAAATTCAACAAAGATTTAAAACTGTGACACATGGCAGTAATGAATTTTGAACACAGATAACGAGCGTATTCATTGCATTCATTTTTACTTAAGTGGGAAAAATACTGGTCCTCTAAATGCAGATAATAAATGTACAAGTCAGTCTTGCACAAACACGCAACACAAGAATTTATTGCCTGCTGTCTAACTAGGGAACTGGGAATCATTATAAAGATTAGCTTTACTGAAAAAAAAATCCAGAAAAAGCTTTAATGAAAAATGTTTATGAGGTAATAATTTTCGTATTAAATATTGCTTGGCATACTTGGTAGAGTGTGTATGCGTGTTTTTAAAATATGAGTATTTGCTCTCATCAGAGGTAGCAGTGTATCCTTGAAAAGGATTTAATATTATTTTCCCATTTAGATTTCCGCAAGATGTAGTTTGTATGTGACTGCACAGGTAAGAGACCATAAAAATATCAGAAACTTTGAAACTTATTCAGAGGTGTATTAGGCTTGTGCTTAAGAATTCAAGTTGTGGTTTAAAAGTAAAACAACATCTTGGAAAACTGCAGCTGTGAACTTCCACATGCTTTCCCTGCTTTAACCGCTGCACTCTCTCCAGTCTGTGCTCCCACTGGGGCTCAGAGAGTTCCACGCTGCAGCGGGGGAAAGCCAGCTGAAAAGCTTAGTGTTTATTCTGTCAGTAGGCAGCTCTGGAACTGACATGAAGCAGGTTAAAAACCAGGCCTACTTTCTAGAGCCGTGGATTTTGATGTTTTTGTGCCTTGGGAACCCCCTAAACATTTCCACTGGAAGCAAGGACCTTTGTGTGTCATACTGAAACTTACTGATGACAATTGATTGGCATGTCTCAGTTACCTTTCATGGATCTATTTGAAATTGTTCACATATCCCCAGAGATACCCAGACCATATGTTAAAAAACAATGAAACCAAATCAAAGTTAATGTGTTCCATTTTCTCAAAGCTCCCAACTCATATCTCTCTTGTCAATATTGCCAGAATATCAGGTTCTTCCTGACATGCAGTATGTCTAGGTCTTTCCTCAAAAAATGTCTCATTGGGATATGCATACAGTGAAAATGTACTTTGAAGTTTCCCTAAAGCCACCTTAACCTTCAGGAGATTTTTCACCACTGGTATTACAAGAGGTCAGGTTTTTCCATACCAAAAAGCTCCTGAACTTTCACTGATGACAAGTATTATCCTGCTGTACAACTACAGTATGAATTGCTGGGCCACACTTAGGCAATTACAGTCTTTTCTCACTGATTTTATTCAGACCAATCCCACATGTTGTAATTGCTTTCCATAAAAAGAGCAAACAAAACCATACTTATGGGTCTTTTCAAAATGCTGTCTGCTTTTTATTTTTTTAACATCACTGCATGTTTTTATTATGTATTTTATCCAGTAGCAGCTTGGAAGCTAAGCTTAAAAAGGCTGGCTTTGGTAGCATACTTCTAGCATTGAAAAAAAAAAAACCAAAAAAAGAAAGAAATTACAAACTGCAGAATCAGTTTATTGATTAAAGCAGGAAGTTTATAGAAATCTTACCAGTAAATAAACATTTGATTTTTCTTTTCTGTTCAGGTATGACTTTGTAGAAGTTGAAGAGCCTAGTGATGGCACTGTTTTAGGGCGCTGGTGTGGTTCCAGTAGTGTGCCAAGCAGGCAGATCTCCAAAGGAAACCAGATCAGAATAAGATTTGTGTCTGATGAGTATTTTCCTTCCGAACCTGGATTCTGCATTCATTATACACTTCTTATGCCAGTAAGTAAATTGTTTCAGATTGGAAATTTCTGGAATACAAAGTCTTTGAAGTGGTAGCTCAAAATAATATTTTAATAGCTTAGGATTAATTACTGTTTATTTCTTAATAACAATAAGCCATCTGTCTTCCAGAATTGTACATTTTGTTTCTTTTTCTTAACTGAGTGTTCTTGTGGTGGTTCTTGGATGGCTTTGGACTGAGAAGTTGTGAGCTTGGTTGTGTGGAAACTTCAATATTTGCATTCCTAATACAGTGCTGTGGGAAATTAAAAAAAAAAAATAATAAAAAAATCCTAGCTTTAAGAAGAAGAAAAATCAGCATAAGAATCAACTGTGTGACATTTAAACAGCATTTGGAAGATGAAAAGAATACTGAAGAAATTAATGTTTTTATTAGCTGCTTTTAGACATACACAGTGAAATGAGTGTACTTAATTCAAAACCAATACTTAAACTTACTGCTTTTAACATTTTTGCCTCTTCTCCCCGTTTGCAAAACCTGAGCTACTGAGAAGAAGCAAAGAACAATTCCACATATCTTTACAATGATACATGATCTTCTACATAACATATTTAGCATAATGATGATGATATCAGTGAACTGTAGTATAGAGTATGTGTATGTGCATGTATATATATGTGTACGTTATTTTCTGTTGTTTTCCTCTAAATATTTTTAAATATATAGGCCTAAGTAAGAACTATTCCTAAAGTGATTAAAGGTTTGATTTGCATATTTGACACTTTTGCGAGTTAGACTCTTTTGCTAGTACAATAGTATGATAATGATGAGTTTTGAAATTGAATAAAAAAACCCCAAATTTCAAATATGACCTTGCTTAAACTTTTGTATATCTTGGGGAGGAATGTAATAAATATGTTTCCTTGTAGAAAATGGTAAAAAAAAAAAAAAAAATCACTATATAGATATGTAGCAGGTAGGATATAATACTAGAGCTGCAACAATGTAATCTGGCATCAGCCCATGAATATATCTGTCTGTTTATGTATGATTCAATTTCTGTGTAATGGGTGAAACAAAGACACCTAAAAAATACCAGAGTGTATATATCTTTATGCCATGCTGTACAAATGGACTGAATTCATTCCTTTGCATTTGATGGGGAAAACATGGTTATAACATTTAAATTGTCAACACATGTAAAACAATTATTTAATCTTCAAAATATTTATATCTCTTATTCAATAGATAAAAGCAGAGCTGATGTTGTAGGATGCATTTTTACTTCCCCTTTAACAAAGCCCATATAGCATAAGAAGTATACATATAAACTGTGTTACAAACCAAGCATATTATCTCTCACATATGTAACAGGCGAGAGCAGCCCCCTTTATGTCACCAGAATTCAGAACTAGCCCCAAAATATGGACTGTAACAATTGCTTATCAGTTTGTGAGTATTAGTTTCCAAATCTCTTTAAATGGGCTGCAATCTTTTTCATCACAAATTCTGTTGTAATAAGCCACACAAAATGCAATTTCACATTTCAGGCTACGGATTGGAAAATGAAATCTATATTGCTGATTTTCAGGATTAGGTCTACTTCTTGTACCTAAAGCTATTGAAAACTGATGCCAAAAAACCCCATGCTTTTCTTTAAATCTATAATGCTATCTCATCCAACATTTCAAGAGAAACTAACATTTATTCTCCTCCCACCTTCCCACAAAAAGAGATGTCAGCTACAGGAATGACTGTAAATTTTAAATAATTCTTGCAAAAACATAGCAGATTCACTTCAATGAATTGGTCCTAAACAGTTAAATACACTTTTTTCCCCTCATTTTTTGACAAGAGGGGGAGGGGGAGATGCCTAGTAGACTAGCAATGAGAGATTGTTTGGGGATAAATGAAGCAAAACTGAAATAAAACAGTGCAAGCTTGTTTCTGTATTTCAAGGCCACACACAGAGAGGGGCACCAGACACATTTTCAGTACTTTTAAAGAGCAAGAGAAATGGCTTTGTTTAAATCTGCTGTAATTTATTTTATATATTCTTTTTATTATTATTATTATTTTGTATATTACATTTCAAACCAACTTTTCACATGATGAATTTGTGGGGAATGGTTATTGATCTGGTTACTTCTAAGATTTAGTCATTCAAAAGGACTTTCAGCAGTTCCAATGTCAATAGATGCAACATCATTTTCTAGAAAGGTTACCGTGGGATTGTAAGGCACTGCATAAAGGCAGTGCCACATACTGTATACAAGCAGAATGCTCCCTGAGAAAAACATGATGTTTTTCTTCAGATTCCAGTTAATTACAGTTTAATAACTTAAAGTTCTTCCGTTTGAAATTCTGTACCCTGAGTACATCTAGAACTTTCTGTAATTCATGCCTAACTCCACTTTCCTTTCCTCTGTTCTGTAGTTGCAAGTTAATTTTGTCTGGAATACCGTAAAGTAGAAGGAAGTGTTGGAAAAACTTATTCTTTACTAAGAAACTAGAGTTTATGTTAGTTCAAAATTATTATGCTACTTTCAGCACAGCTGTTATTCTTAGTCACTCTGTTCATGCTCTGCCCTGTCACTTAGTCTGTGCTTTCTGGTGGGCTGCTTTATTCACTAAGGGCTTCTTAGTGATCATTCTGCATTTTGACTGTTTAGCTATGCATTTATTAAAAGTCACGTTTTTGGCAGCACTATACCACCTAAACCCTCCTAGAACTTTATTGCAAAACCAATCCATATTTAATTTCTTTTCCCCTTCTTCTCGCTTGCCCCCAGTTACAGGTCTAATCCACACAGTAGCCACAAGCAATTGAGGCAAACCTTATAAACTCATATTTTTGGGCTACAGTCTTCCTAGTGACTTGTTTAGTTTAAATTATGTCAGTTACAAGTCTGTCAGAGAAAAATTCTTGCAATAAAGTCCATTGTTATGTGGGTGAATGGGATACTTGATGCCTGAGGTGCCATTAAGGAATGCATGACTGATTGCCAAAGTAGTTATTAATTATTCAGGGCACTCAGAACAAAGCAGCTCCAGTTAAAGTTAAAGCTGGGGTGACTGTATTCCCCTTCTTTTTTGGCATGTAGCATGTCATTTGTCATCAAAGATCGCGCCAAAGATCTTTGCAAAGAACAGACTTAACTCTCTTCTAACCAAGTGAAGATAAAGAGGAAAGAAGCTGTTTAAAGACTGACCTGGTTTAAAAATTACTTGGCAGGTGTTTTGTGATTTTTGGTGCAGCATCTGTATGGCTACCTGGGTTTCATTCCAAGAGAGATTTAAAAAAAAATTTTTTTTTCCTGTTTTGATACAGAGGTGCTACTAGTAATGCTCATGCTATTAATAGTAATGAAGATTAGATTTAATACTGTGCAGATAATCCAGTTAGGGCTATCTAATAATCGTTCCTTTATGTCATCCAGTTTGGCTAAGCTTTGCTCTTTTAGGATTTAGCATGTTCATTTTGTTTGTGGAGCCTTTTAATTGAGTTTGTTTAATAAAAAGGATAAATAAAATTTAAATACTAATACAAAAAGTAAATGCAAATGGAACAGAGAAAGGAAAGCTTTTCCTAGAATTCCCTTCCTTTCAAAAGCCCACAGGTTTCACAGATGTCAGGTGTGTATCTTGCACATTACTACCAAAACCTAAGAGAGGCTTATCGTCTGCAATAACTGAAAATCCATCCAGAAACATCACACAGGACATTGTTTGTCCCTAAACAAAGGCATTTCTACAGTCTATCTAGAAATAATCAAAAGATTTTGGAAATAACATATCACAGCTGTTTAAGCTAAGGTGGTGTGAAGCAGCAGGAGAGTATATGAGTGTTATTTAGCACTTTGTGATGCTACATGAAGTGGAAAAAGGACTGTGAAAATCCTTCATATGATGGGAAGGACTTTTAAACAAAGCCTCTATGTTCAGAGTTTGCACTGATCAGATATAGTGAAACATAAACCTGGATAAATCAGCAAACTCCTAAAGATGCTCCAGCATGCAAATTCAATCATAGAGAGGATTTTTTTGTGTGGCAAAAATTCATTGTAAATCAGAGAGGTTTTTGGACTAATTCTTTCCTTGGAGATTTCATTTTGCATTAAATTTGTGCTTGAGCTCTAAAGAGAAATTCCTGTTAAATTTCTTAAATGAGACATTAAAGATGCAAAAAACTACAAAAAGTACAAAACTACAAGAGGGAAGGAAAAAGCAACCCTTTCAAGCAGAAAGAAGCTCTGAAGAAAATTTCCGAATCAATTCATAACAACTTGTTTTCCTGTGACCCATATTTGATTCTGTCTCGTGGATATCGTAAAATGTTTACAAGTTTCAGCATGTGAAGCAGACTCACAGAGAGACAAGGTTAGAAATTAATCTAGCAAACTCATGGGCCTGCCCAGAAGTCCATTGAAGTGCGTCCTTGACCTGTCAACCTGAGGTGTCAGTGTGTATTTTTGGAGATTCAAAAAGGAAGAGACATTTTGAGCTAAATTGTTTGTCATTTAGTTCTTAAAAGGAAGGAATATGCTTATGTGATAGCAAGTTTTGTACTCTGAAAGATGAGGTTCCTTTCTTTCTGGACAAAATTAGAATGTAATTTCTCATGTAGTATATGCCGTTTTTCTTTGATGTTAGTTTTACCATGGCTCAGGCTGAAAAGAATCAGAAATTGTTTCATTGATTATGTGTCAGACAAAGTAATTTTGTTTTCCTGGGCACACTGTTTGTTTTTTTTTTTTTACAAATTCATTGTATATTTGATTAAGCTTTAAGTTCATTGATTTTGGAAATTTATTATATATCTCACCCAATTTCATTATGGCAGAAGATATAAAAAGCCCAGCTGATTTTTGTATTTCTAAATAAGTAAGAAAATTTTACAAAATTAAATGCGATTATGTTACCATGCCTCAAATGTCATGCTTTGGGTTTTTTATGTTCAACAACTTCAGTAGATTTTCTTCCTGAAAATTTCAGGAGTATTCCACAAGTACATAACCGATTGTGGTTATGAAGCATTCACATAAGTGTTAAAATTGTATTTTTGAAAGAAAGTATTGAGGGGAAATCAAAACAAGTGAGGTGGAGAGAAGGCTGTGAAAACTGCTCTCCTTTGAGTTGTCAACAGCATTATGTACAAGTGAGCTCACTCTGGCAACCTGTTTCAAGCAGAAATTATTTCTATAAACAACAGACGGGGTACTACAACTGTCAAGAAATAGCAGGCAACCCTTCTTGTGCCTTTCCCCAAATTATGTTTTTGATCACATATTAACCCTCTCCTCCCACATGAAAGCACATAGTAAGTAGAATCATGGCAAGTAATGTTTAACCTATTTAAATGCCCTAAAAAGTGAAAAAAAGTTTAGAAAACCTATCAGGAAAAATTTTTCAAATACATGAGACAATCCCTTTTCTTTAATTTCTGTAAATTACTAAAGGTTTTTATTAGGTTTCTATTTAGTAATAAATGTTTATATTGTTAGGGACTCTCATTTTGAAACTTTATTAGTGTGTCTCAGTGTTTTCACTGGAAGTTTATGTATGCATATTTGTTCAATTTGAAAATGAGTATTACTTTTACATGGTCTATCATTTACTTTTGCAACAGATCTTGCATATGTAAATCCTAATGTTTTGTTCTCTGTCGTTTTCAAAAAGTCTACAAAAGAAGTCAGAGATAGAAAGAAAAATGGTTTTGTCTTGTTTGAAAGATTTCAAAAGTATGGAATGTCATGACTCTGGGAGTGTCCTGGCTGGTGTAGGTGGGATCTTACGTAACATTATTTCTGTTTGTGAGAAAGAGCTTATTTTGCCAACTGATGAGGGAAAAAGAAAGTAAAATTCCAGTAAAGATAGTAATGTGGAAAATCTAATCTTCATTAATGATGCAAGGAAGAGAATAAAAGATACATGGGAAGGTACTCTGGGGTGATTTACCAGCCTTGTGGATTACCACAGCAGTTATTTTTTGCTATTACTTTCTTCATTCAACTTGACTGTTAAGTCAAGACGAAGAGGTTTACATCTACTAGTAAGCAGGGAACATATCACTAAGGAAAATACCTTTTAAATATTACATTTTAATATTGAGGATATTCTGGGAATCCTTGTTGTGAGAGTATATCCTTATAGCAAAACAGTTAAATATGAAAACTCAAGATTTAAAAATAAGTAAATGCTTTTTGTTGCATTTTGGCATCAGAATTTGAATGTCATTTCAGAGAGTGAGTTTTTTACTTGGTGAAGTGGCTACCATTGTACTAACTGATAAACTATCTTTTCCAATAGCATTTGAGTCTATTGGTTGATTTTTGTTCATTAAATTCACCCAAGGAGGACTGAATTAGGTCTATTCAGAGCAATTACACAAAAGAAAATGAGAAAAAAATAATACTGCCACTCTGTAGCAACTATATATATTATACTAAAATATGTTATTCTATACTTGTATCAAGATACTTTACTGATCTTCAAAGAGATTCTCTTTTCCTTCTCAAATCTGACTTATAAAACTTCATTCTTTACAATTGAATGAGGCTCAGATCAATCTGGTCAGTCTTTATCAGTTGGCAGCAACACATTAAAGCATTTAATATGTGTTATGTATATTGGCATGTGAATTTGAAAATCTATTATTCAACAGAATTATCAGTATTGACAACTTTCAAAGCATTTCTGGTTGCATTCCCAGTTTCCCTAATGTCTGACTGCCTTGAATCAAACCAAAGGTTGTCTAGTCCAGCATCCTGTAACTAGGGGTCATAAATGGGTGGTAAGCAACACTAGGAAGAGGACAAGTAGATGTGATTCTTCACCCATCCTGTAGTCTCCTGCTTACCAGCTATTTTCTGCAGAAAATGTGGATTCTCTGAGCCTATGTGCTTTATCAATTTAGTAATTTGACAGTCATTCCTTGTAATTAATTGTCCATGTACCCCTTGAACACAGGTAAAATTCATGTCTTCACAACATCCTTTGAAAAATCAGAATTTATAGACACCTCATAGAAAAGGAACTTCAAAAACTCCTTTACTTGAGGGATATGTATGTATAAAAAAGTGTTGTTATAGAACTGTAAACTCACTATATAACTGGAGCTGTTGGATGCTACCTCAACATAAATATTCCACAATGATATCCAAATATTTCCTTAGCCTTTTCAAATTATTATGTAGTCATGGTTCAAATTTATTTGTTCAATCTCTAGATCATACCTATTCTAAAGAGTGCAGCATTTCAGTCATGTAATTATTTTTTTTTATTTAATCCTTTATTAACTGTTATATAAGCTACATTTTACTTAAAAAAAAAAATAATAAAAAAAAAAAATATATATATATATAAGCACTTCCCCACCTCTCACCCCAAATAAACAAAGCAAAATATATCCAAAACAAAACCAACCCAAACACCACCTTCCTGTTCTCCCAGGTCACTATAGCTCTGATGGGTTTGGGGTTTTTTGGCTGCCTTTATTTTTTATGTTTTAAGTAGTATATAATTGTCTAGTTGACTATCCTTTTTCCAATTTCCAGGATCAACATATTATTCACAGCTTTTTGAGAAAGCACACTGATGGCTTCTCTACAAATTCCAAAACAAAGTGACTGTGTCCCATTCTCAAAGCAATTCCCCGAGTAACTGGCACAGTCCTAGATTTTTTGTGCTTTCAAATACTGAGAAGTTGTGTCAGACATGCTTGCTAGTGAAAAAAAAGGTAAGCAAATGAACATTTGATACTAGGTTTCAGACAGCACTGTAATTTTCAGTTGCACTATTTTAGCTGCATTCATGTTGTATCCCTATCCATTATTAATATCTTACTCATGCTGCAGTCCTGTCCATTGCCTCACCTCCAAAAATCAGGCAGTAACTAATTAAAGTGGTGTGTAATGTGCTAATTTTTCTTACCATAATTCTGGTAGGAAAAGGTGAAAATAAAAACAAAAGTAAAGAATTTGGGACAGAACAGAGTTAGTGCAACTTCTTTCTTTGATTTTTTTCACATATGATCCAGATCTGAAAGGTTCTTACGAACAGCAGAATTGCATGGGAAAGTGGAATGATGGATTCAGCTCTAGACATTTGATGTCAAATCATCTGTGGAGCAGCTTCTGTAGATGACTGACTATACAATCATAACTCCACAGACTGGTGGAAACACCTCTTCCAATTCAGCATAAAAATTCTTGACAGAGTAATAACACTGTGTAGTAGCTGCAGGGTATGAATTTGCTTGTGGAAAGATTAATGTGGGTTATTGGTAGTGGTGCTAAGAGAAATCTTTTTCTTTCTACAAAGGGCTAGATAATAAGCACTATGGGAATACCAGAATTTGCACCTGTCTTGTCTTTGCAGTACCTGGCCTCTAGTGTTACAGATGGGGATTATAAACTGTCATTTGTTAGATATTCATGAGTACTCAAAACTTTTTAATGATTATGATGAAAGGTTGGACCGAAGAAGCCAGGACTTCTGTTGAAACGGTTTTGGTTTTCTTTTCATGGGAAAGTCTATATAATCACAAAGCTGTTGCATCTGTTCTTTCAATTATCTCTGGATAGACTGATGGAGAAGGAATTCAGAAGGGTTACTTCCATGTTCCCTCCTGATAGCTGGTGTATGTTGTTGAAGAACTGTGATTATATAAAAAACAAAATTAAATAAAGAAAATGTTGCATGTGAAAATGCAGTGCAATTTCTTTGGCAAAAGACATTTCCAGAGGCAGAATGCTCAGGCTGCTTGAGTATTTGTTTCAGTCTGCTTTTGTGCTAGGCAGTAAATCATTGGAAGAAAAATAGTAAGAATCATTTATGAGGAAAAATAAAATGCTGGGCTTGAAATTGAAGGGAGCGATTTAGTGCGTGAAAGACCAGGTTCAAAGGCACTTGAAAAGTGGAGGTGTGAGAATAGATGGCACAGCCTTTGGAAGAAATTTTGCATATAATCCTACAGATATTGTGAAGTTGATAGTTCCTAATAGCCCTCCTCTCTCAGCTACAAAAGCATTCCTTTGGAGAACTCCATAATAACACTACCCTGACAAGACATAGAACCGTTCTCAGGTCTCATCTGAGTAAGTCTGTTAGGTGGTTAAGGAAATTTCAGTGTAGTAGTGTAGATAATTAAATCATTTTGACACTTTATTGTCCCAGTATGGAGCCCAAGGGTCTTTTGGTAGCACTTTCTTAAGTGTTTCTTGGTAGACATCCCTTGTTCTAAACTTCTAAGCATGACAAATACCCTTTAAACAGCATGACCACCTTTAAAAGGACAGATGCTGTGCTAAGGTAATTTTGTTACAAATCAGAATCCTCATAGTTTTGTGAATAGTTGGCATAGCAAATACAGTTTCTTAAATTTTCTTTTTTTGTCTTATTATTGTCTTATTTTTTTTTTTTTTTTTTTTTTTTTTTTTTTTTACTTTATTGTACCTGTATGTAAATGTGAAAAGGTCACTATTTTTGAGATTTCAAAACATCTAAAATCTAAAATTGTTTTGTAAACAACTTTTGCTAATTCTGTGCAACTGGCCCTGAACTTCCCTGCTGGCTAACATGACCAAAATTACTAGGTATCCAAGGAGAGTAAGATAACTGAGTTGAGCCAAATTACCACTCAGACATCACCTGTATTTCTTGGGGGAAAGGGGCAAATACCAAATCATTTTTAACTTGCTAACTGGCAGGACAATTAGACACATATATGTAGGCTTTTAATATGTAAGCTGTTGATAGGGTTGCCCTTGCTTATCTTCTTAAAATCACTCTGATCTTCTGAACTTTTCTGACTTGTGTGTGCAAATTTGTCTTTAGGCTTTTCTGTGTGTGGTGTTCTGGGTAATCAGAAGTCAATAATAACATGCTTCCTGATCTTGAATCATCTGTGTAATTCCTTTTTGGCTTGGAGCTCTTTTCATTTAGTCAAAGTAAATTCTGTCCTTGACCTCTTCTTGTTTGCACTCTGTCAACATATGTAACTTTAAATATTGTATTTACTTTTTTAACTTGCCTTTCTGTTTAAGAAAGCCATAGACACCTTTCATGTAGAAAAAAACCCTTATACTTAGGTGCTTAAAACAGCAGTACATCTTTTGATGCAACATAAATGTGGAATTAAGGTTCATAAGAGTGTTTTGAAACTGTTTGCTGGTTACAGCCCATCTTTTCAACAAAAATTGAAGCTAGATGGTCAAGTCAACAGTACAGACAAGTGAAAAATTGTCAGAGGGGTTTTTAATTATGTTCCAAATCATCATTAAGAATAAAAAATAGAGTTACTTTTACAGCTAGGTATTTATATGGATGAAAGATGGTATAAAAAGTTTGGAAATAATTTACTTCTTTGCTAACAGAACTTACCTAAAAATATTAGAACTTAAGGAAGAAACCTGCACACTTTTGATACAGTACAGGTGATTGTGTTGAATGCTTGGTATTTTGCAAATGTGAGAGACAGGTAGACCTGAACTTTGTGCAAAGCCTGTAAGGAGGCAAAGCACAAGTGCGGGCCTTCTGCTCTGCTGTTGCAAACCAAACTGTTCCTCATTTTGGCTGTGTGTGGTGTCAGCAGGTAGATGATCTGCTCAGCCATATGGCCCTGATGGAAGATGAGGTTGTGAGACTTAAAGCTGAAGTAGAAAGGCTCAGGAGTATTAGGGAATCTGAACTTGAGATAGACCGCTGGAGCCAAGCTGTGTGCTCCATTCAAGAGACAGGTAACACCCAAAATCAAGGGGTCACTGTACACTGCCCCTCTGATATAGAAAACAGAAACCTAAGTAAAGGGGGTGAGTAGAGGCAAGTTCATGAATGTGGCAGAAAGCAAGCACACCCCTTGCCTGCTCCGCCTCCTCCGGTGCCTTTGAGAAATAGATATGAGGCCCTCCTGGAAGACAGTCAGTCTTCTTCTTGTAACCAGCTTGAGGGTAGGGGCATGGGAGAGGGGGAGGCTTGGAGGCAGGTCCCACCTTGTAGAGGCAGGTGAGTCCTCCCCTCACCACCCTGTCCTTCCCCATTGCCCTCACTTAAGGGGTATGGACTTCTCGAATTTGATGCTCCTTCTGATGAGGATCCAACTGGTGATTCACCCACAGCTTGTCCCTCAGCCTTATGACTTAGGATTTCCTCAACAAGGAAGAAAAGGAGGGTTATTATAGTAGGTGACTCTCTTCTGAGGGAAACAGAGGGGCCTATCTATAGACCAGACCCATCCCACAGGGAAATCTGCTGCCTCCCTAAGGCTCGGGTGAAAGATGTTAAAAGGAGGCTGCCTGATCTGTTGTACCCCTCTGATTATTATCCTTTGATAGTTTTCCAGGTTGGTAATGGTGAGGTTTCTGAGAGAAGTCCAAAGGCAATCAAGAAAGATTTCAAGGCTCTGGGGCAACTGGTTGAAGGTTCAGGTGCACAGGTGGTATTCTCCTCAATCCCTCAAGTAGTAGGGAGGAATACAGAAAGAGGGTGGAAAACACATATTATTAACACATGGCTGAGAGACTGGTGGCACCATCAGAATTTTGGGGTTTTTGATCATGGAGAAGTTTATATGGCACCTGGTCTACTGGCAGGAGGCAGAGTACAGCTGTCCCTAAGGGGAAAAAGAATCCTCATTGAAAGGGCTTTAAACTAGGCTCGAAGGGGGAAGGGCATGAAACCAGGCTCATTAGAGATGAGCCTATGGACAACCTCCAGTCTATTGTCCTACTTAAGGTAAATAATTGTGATACATGGAACAACATAAAAATGGAGCTCACTAATGGAGAAGTGACTGCAGAAGTGATTGGGAAACTAGAATTGGAGAGGGAAGGGAATAAAACCCGGTCCACCAGTAATGAGCCTACTGGTAAAGGACAAAGGATGGGGGTGAAATCGGTTGCTCAGATCAAGTGCATCTACACTAATGCACATAGCATGGGCAACAATCAAGATGAGCTAGAGGCCATAGTGCAGCAGGACAACTATCACGTAGTTGGCATCACTGAAACGTGGTGGGATGACTGTCATGACTGGAATGCTACGATGAATGGATATAAGCTCTTCAGAAGCGATAGACAAGGAAGGAGAGGCAGGGGTGTGGCCCTATATGTTAGGGAGTGTTTCAAATGTATAGAAATTGATTACAATGGTGATAAAGTTGAGTGCTTATGGGTTAGGATGAAAAGGAAAGCAAATAAGGGTGATGTTGTGCTGGGAGTCTGCTATAGACCACAGAATCAAGATGGTCAGGCAGATGAATTTTTTTATAAACAACTTGCTGATGTCTCACAATTGACATCCCTTGTTCTAGTAGGTAACTTCAATCTAGCAAACATCTGCTGGAAATATAACACAGCAAAGAGTAGACAGGCTAGGAAGTTTCTTGAATGTATGGAAGATAACTTCCTAACTCAAATGGTAGACGAGCCTTCCAGGGAGGGAGCCTCCCTTGACCTCCTGTTCAGTAACAGAGAAGGACTAGTGGGAGATGTGGTGGTCAGAGGCCGTCTTGGGCTTAGTGATCATGACTTAGTTAAGTTTTAAATTCTTAGTGATATGAAGAGGGTAGTTAGCAGAACCTCCTCCTTGGATTTCCGGAGGGCAGACTTTAGACTGTTCAGAACACTAGTTGAGAAAGTCCAGTGGGAGACAGTCCTGAAAGGCAAAGGGTCCAGGAAGGCTGGTCAATCTTTAAGAAGGAAATCTTAGAGGCCCAGGAGAAGACTATCCCCATGTGTCGCAAGATTAAAAGGCAGGGAAAATGGCCAGCCTGGTTGAACAGGGAACTTTTGGTGGGACTTAGGAAGAAAAGAAGGGTTTACCACCTTTGGAAGAAGGGCCAAGCAACTCAGGAGGAGTACAAAGACCTTGTCAGATTATACAGAGAAGAAATTAGAAAGGCAAAAGCCCAGCTGGAACTAAACTTGGCCACTGATATAAAGGACAATAAAAAAAGCTTCTACAGGTACATTAACAATAAAAAGAGTACGAGGGAGAATCTCCATCCCTTACTGGATGCCAGGGGGAACATTGCAACCAATGATGAGGAAAAGGCTGAGATACTTAATGTTGTCTTTGCCTCTGTCTTTAGTGGACAGACCAACTGTTCCCATGGTGTTCAGCCTCCTGAGCTTGAAGATAAGGATGGTGAAGAGTGCAACCTCCCCTTAATCCAGGAAGAAGTAGTTAATGATCTGCTTCTGTACCTTGATACTCACAAGTCTATGGGGCCAGATGGCATTCACCTAAGAGTACTTAGGGAGCTGGCAGGAGAGCTCACCAAGCCCCTCTCCAACATTTTTCAAAAATCCTGGTCAACAGGAGAGGTACCAGGTGATTGGAGGAGGATGTGACACCTATCTATAAGAAGGGACGGAAGGAGGATCCAGAGAACTACAGGCTTGTCAGTCTGACTTTGGTACCTGGAAAGATCAAGGAGAGGATTATCTTGAGTGAGCTCTCATGGCAATTGCAGGGAAGCCAAGGAATCAGGGCCAGCCAGCATGGGTTTATGAAAGGGAGATCTTGCTTAACAAACCTGATCTCTTCCTATGACCATGTGACTTGCCTCTTGGATGGGGGGAAGGCTGTGGATGTTATCTACTTGGACTTTAGTAAGGCCTTCGACGCAGTTTCCCACAGCATTCTCCTGGAGAAACTGGTGAATCACAGTATAGACAAGTGTACTCTTCACTGGGTTAAAAACTGGCTGGCTGGCCATTCCCAGAGAGTTGTGATTAATGGGGCAAAATCCAGCTGGCTGCTGGTCGCCTTGGGGATCAGTTTTGGGGCCAGTCTTGTTTGGCATCTTTATTGATGACTTGGATGTGGGGTTTGAGAGCACCCTCAGCAAGTTTGCAGACAACACCAAATTTTGTGTGAGTGTTGATCTGCTTGAGGGTAGGAAGGCTCTTCAGAGGGACTTGGACAGGTTGGATCAATGGGTCAAGGCCAATTGTATGAGGTACAACAAGGCCAAGAGCCGGGTCCTGCATTTTGGTTACAACAACCCTGAGCAGTGCTACAGGCTTGGGGATGAGTGGCTGGAAAGCTGCCCATCAGAAAAGGACCTGGCGGTGCTGGTAGACAGCTGGATGAACATGAGCCCAGGTGGCTAAGAAGGCCAACAGCATCCTGGCTTGTGTAAAGAATAGTGTGGTCAGTAGGTGAAGGGAAGTTATTGTGCCCTTGTACTCAGCCCCTGTGAGGCCTCATCTTGAGTACTGTGTTCAGTTCTGGGCCCCTCATTGAAAGACATTGAGGTTCTGGAACATGTCCAGAGGAGAGCTGCCAAGCTCGTGAGAGGCTTAGAGAACAAGTCGTATGAGGAGAGGATGAGGGAACTGGGAATGTTTAGTTTGGAGAAGAGGAGGCTGAGGAGGGACCTCATTGTCCTCTACAACTACCTGAAAGGAGGTTGTAGAGAGGTGGGTGTTGGCCTCTTCTCCTTAGTTACTAATTACAGAACCAGGGGAAATGGCCTGAAGTTGCAGCAGGGGAGGTTTAGATTAGATATTAGGAAGAAATTCTTTACAGAGAGAGTGGTGAGACACTGGAACAGCCTGCCCAGAGAGGTGGTTGAGTCGCCATCCCTGGAGGTATTTGAGAAATTACTTGACATGGTGCTTCACGACATTCTCTAGGGGAAGGCATGTAGGGGGCTTGTGTGTTGTTTTTTGGATTTGTTTTTTGGTTTTTTGTTTGTTTGGTTTTCGTTGGGTTTTTTTGTGGGATTTTTTTGTTTCCTTTTAGTGATTGCGTATTTAGGTGTTCTTTGTTCTTGTAGGTGTGGTTGGACTCGGTGATCTAGGAGGTCCTTTCCAACCAAAATTATTCTGTGATTCTGTGATTTAGAGCAGTGCTATATTCCTGCTTGACTTAAAAGCTAAGAACAACTTTGATGTGAGGTCATGACAGAAGAGCAAAGTAAAAATCAGCTCTTCCTTTTGTGAGCTACTAGCACATATCTCTATGTAGTTGTGGTTTTATTTATTTTTTTTTAATTAAGACTAAACTGAAGAGAATTAAAAACTTAATGCTTACATGAAGTAGTGCTAGTAAATAATGAAGGGGTTTTGCAGATTTTAATTTAGATAATAGGTACATTTACAGTAACTCCTGTGATTATTTTCTGAGACTGTGGTTATGTCCAATGGTTTATGTAGGCACCCTTCACATTTTTGTCCTTTACTGCCTCCTTTTCTAGAAAACTAATATCCTAATCAAGCAGTCAGATAATCCCCAAAGAGAACCAGTAAGAAACATGTCTTGCACAGGAAACAGAAAGTGAACTTTTCAGATGGATTTTTATACCTTGCTCTGACTCTGTCACATAGAGTGTTCTGTATCCAATAACAGTCTGTCATAGAATCATAGAATTGTTTGGGTTGGAAGGAACCTAAAAGATCATCTAGTTCCAACCCCTGTGCAATGGGCAAAGACATCTCCAACTAAACCAGGTTGCACAAGACCCCATCCTACCTGGTCTTGAACACATCCAATGATAGAACATCCACAAGTTCCCCGAGCAACCTGTTCCAGTGTCTCACCACCCTCAGAGTGAAGAACCTCTTTCTAATTTCCAATCTAAATCTATTCTCTTCCAGTTTGAATTCCTCTCATAAGCCATGGTTTCCTTGCAGTAAGGCAATTATACCTTCCACTGACAATTTCTGCTGCAGAAAAAGGATGGCAGCTCTTTTCTGTTTCCTGTCATGCATTGAAGTTTAGAGGAAAAAAGAGAAAATAATAATGAGATTGCCTGGTGTTGGGGGGTAACTGGCAATAGTTATAGTGCGAATTGTCTTGGTTGGGTCATTCTGTTTACAAGTGGTATTCCTTTGGTTTTGTTTTGGGTTTTTTTTTTTTTTTGTCAGGAGAATAACTGTATTTTAAAATTCTAACAATCCTTCAACTTGGATTTATTATTGCATGCAATGTTAATGTTCTTAATTTCTGTTCATATAGTGATAATCGAAATTGCGATAAAAGATAATCTTATACTTTCCAATTTATAGGCTTTTGAAATCTCTGGATGTTTTGATTCTAGTTCTTCTTTTTTTATACAGAGCGTGACTGGTGACAGGCAGATTTTTTAAAAAGCCATTCCAATTTTCTTCAACAGGAAATATTAGGTATTGGAGTTTGAAAAACAGTGACCAGATCATCAAAATAATGGCCACATTATCCACATTTATCTAGATCATTGGGTTTTTAAAATATTTTCATAAATTAATTGGCAAATAATTGCTTCTTTATATGCATTTATTACACTAAGAATATTGTTCTTCCCAGTGAGATCTTATTTCATAGTTGATACCTATTTTTGTAGTTTCCTGAGTGAATTACACAGAATGGACCAGTTTCAGCAATGAAGTAAAGATCACCTGGAAGAATTTAACTTTGATGGTAATTGGTTTAAAAACAGTATGATGAGATCCCAATCTGAAAAATTTGGTTTAATTTTCTGTGGGAGAAGTGGAATAGTGTGAGAAATAAAGAGGTGTCAGTATTTTAGTTGCTTGCTAAAACATCCTTATTTCTCATCATTCTTTCTTACAATACATAACAGTTGCTGAGGTAATCCATATCTAACACTAATATAATGTTTGCGAACATAACCTTAATTGTTAAATAGCAAAATGTCCTCTTCTGACTTTTTAACTGGAATGTAAATTTACAAAGGGAATTTTTGCACATCTAAATTCACTTAGATTATATTAGGTTTCTAGTGTGATGTACTTGAAATGACATTTTGTCTCCCCTCCCATTCCAGGAGTATGTGCTCACACATTGTAATTTATTCATTCAAATCCTTTGTCCAGTGGGATTACCCAGATAATCTGAAAGACACAAACCAGCTTCAAATTAAATAGTAAATAGTAGAAGAAATCTAAGAACATAAAAACTATCTTTTGGCTATTAGGTATCTTAAATGTATAATTGTTTAAAAAAAAAAAGAAAATATTTTCTCCAAATACTAGATCAACTCTTTCTTCAGCAAAGCACAGCAGTCATCACAGTCTCCATTTACCCAACTTGTTTGACATTGTTTCATGAGTGTAATTTATGCAGTGTATCTCAATTATGTTTTATTTTTAGTATTGAGAACCTTCAGAATGAGTTTCTATTCTTAGTTAAACAGATCATGTCATAGGGCTTCACTGTACAGGGCAGGTGGAAGAAATCCACCCATAAGTAGCCATAGAGATCACTTTAGTAAGTGTTCTTGACCAGTTTTTCCTTGCAACTTTGCTTTATTTCCACCCCTTTTTTTTTTCTCCTCTTCTGCAGCAGATTGCAATATCTGTCAGTCATGCCCAGGAAAAAAACCAAGATTGATACTCAGTGATCAATGCTTGTAAATAATGCCTTTTTAATAGAATCTAAATTTGTCTTCTTATCTGGCTTATTTGTGAAACAGTGCTTTGTCAACCATTAAAATGAACATTTACAATCAGGTGGTTTTGAAGCACTTTTGCCTTGATCAAGGGATAGACTTGTGGTTAGCCAGTATCTTTCCGTCTAGTAGGATAGCGCAGAAAATAACTTTGTGTCATGCTAGGTTCAGCAAAATGAAAATAATGTCTGCAGAAAGATTGTATTTTTATGGTCTGGAAAATTCAGGTGGAACTAATGCTGCCTCACACTTTGGCTCTTTATTTAAACTGATAAAAACCCCACATCTAACCACTTCCTAGACTGCAATGAATAGCAGCCTGTGAAACCACAATTAATTAAAGCTTAGAAAAACAGTTTTTCATGTCTTTGTTCTGTAATTAGTTCCATATATTCTACATGAAACCATCAGAAACACCCAGTATTCCTGAATCAGTGAACAGGGAAATAAGAGACTGAGGGAGAAAATTTTAAGTATAAATACAAGCAGAAAAGTATTTTTCAGTGCATAAGTATTAATTTTCAACTGGGTGTTAAAAAGCCTTTTGTAAAAAGGGTATATGTGAGAATTAGAATGGTCAATGCCTCTAGAAAAGGCTTTACAACTCTTTTAAAATTATGCTTTTGAAAAAAATAAATAAAAAAAAACCCACACTCACCTTCTTAAAATATATTAGTAAGGTAGAGCAATATTTGTAAATAGTTACGATTAGCACAGCTTTACCTTGTGGCACTTCCTTTCTTGTGCAGGTGTTTTGACTTTGTAGCTTTACAGGACATAAATGTGCAAGACAGAGAAGTAAAGTGAAAGGAGATGCAGCTGTGTGCAGAGGGAAATCCCTGTGAGTGAGTGTGAATGTGCTCAGTTCTGCTTGCAGGATTGGGGCCATAATCAAAGCCTGAATAGATTTCTTTAAAATATGCCAAGGAAGATGACAAGGCCTGGTTGAGAACTTGTCACCGCAGCAGCCCAAAAAGGCAACCGTATCCTGGGTTGCATCAAAAGATGGATGGCCAGCAGGTCAAGGGAAGTAATTCTGCCCCTCTGCTCTTGTGAAACCCCATCCACTCCGCATCTGGCTCTTGAGCCCCCAGCACAAGGACATGGATCTGTTGAACTTACAGGGTCCAGAGGAGGGCCACAAACATGATCAGAGGGCTGAAGCATGTCTCCTATGAGGACAAGCTGAGGGAGTTTGGTCTGTTCATCCTGCAGAAGAGAAGGCTCTAGGGAGACCTTATAGCGACCTTCCAGTACCCGAAGGGGCCCTACAGGAAAGCTGGGGAGGAACTGTTTATAAGGGCATGGGGTGATAGGACGAGGGCCAATGGTTTTAACCTAGAGCAGGGTAGATTTAGATTAGACATTAGGAAGAAGTTCATTACTATGAGGGTGGTGAGACAGGGAAATGGGTTGCCTAGAGAAGCTGTGGATGCCTCATCCCTGGAATTGTTTAACACCAGGATGGATGAGGCTTTGAGCAACCTGGTTGAGTGGGAGGTGTCCCTTCCCATGGCAGGGGGTGGAACTAGATGCTCTTTAAGGTCCCTTCCAACTCAAGCCATTCTATGATTTTTCCATCATTTCTGTTACAGAGTGCCAGTCTTATTATGTTAGAAAGCTCAAATCAATGTTATATATATATTATATATATATGAAATATATATGGGTATATTGTTTGTCAGATTTAATCTTTCCTTGTTTTCTTCTTTTTCTTTTTACATATGACAAGGAAGGGGCTGAGAAGGAACTGCATGTACAAAGGAAAAGATATACTTCTTCATTATAATAAAAATAATTAAACTGTTTTGTAGTTTTGGGGTTTTTTTTTTTTTGTAACACCATTAATCAGGCTGAGGCAGTTCCTTATAGTGGTGCCTTAAAATTAAACCTATTCTGTTTTAATAGATTTGTTTGTGCTGTAAGCAGCACAAAATCTCATGGGAGCCTACCAGAAATAGAATGAGGTCATCCACTTTTAACCATCTTTGAAGGATCCATTTTTTATAGCAGTCACAGAGATTGAAAAAGCAGAGCATGGCAGAAATGTGCCTACTTTTATTTTACAAATTATGCTAAATCTTCTTAAATGGTTTGTATTACATACTGTTTCAATGCTTCAAACAAATGGTAAATCATACTGCCAAAAGAACTTCTTTTGCTTCCAAGGAACCAACATTTATTAAAACCCTGTGACTCCCTACATTTCTTCAAGAGAAAGTAGCTAGATTAAAGTTCAAAAGTGAAATAGTTTCATTAGTTTTCATGTTCTCATGTGAGCTAAGGGTTTGTGGGTTGGCATGCAACAAAAAAACCCCAAAACATATTTTTCTAACAAGTATTTTCTATTTAGATATTCAGGTATACATTTACTGATTTTTGTTGCAAGCATCAATAGAATGAATCTAAAGACTTAAAATGTACAAATGAAGAAATAATCACTGAGTAAAAAGGAATTTGGTTCTGTATACATAAGAGTTTGGGACATAGCTAGTCTATAGTGCAGATTTCAAAATTATTTAGAATTAATTTGTTTCTAGAAGCCAGCATTTCCCTCAGCATAATTTTACCTGTTTTCTAGAAACAGTGAGGTTACCAGACAGATGCTGTGTAGTGCAATCATGGAAATGTAAAGCTGGAAGGGAACATGGTGGGATCATTTCTGAGCCATTGTCCTGCTCAATGCAGCATGTAGATAGAGCAAGCTCATGCTCGCTAGATATTTGTAATGTTCCTGAAGTGCAGGAATGAAGATATCTGATATTTCCCTGATCATCTGTTGCAATGCTTTACATAGTATGATTTGGGTTTTTTATAGTACATAACATAAATCTTTCCTGACATTGAGGGACTTAAGGAATACCTGATCATCTGATACTCCCTTACATGTTAGTTATCTCCTGTCAGCCCAGTCTTGTCGAGATTAAAGAACCTTGTAACACTCGGTCTTTTATCATAGTTCACGTTTTATTTTTCCTCTTGCTCTGAATATTCCATTTGTCTCTGCCTATATCTAGCAAGTGCTAGAGAGAAATCTGAACACTATTTCAGCTGACACCTCTGGCAACTCAGTAATCTGACTTTATGGTGCTGTTCTCAATATGTCTGAATGAGATGTGCCTTTCTTGTAACAGGATCACATTGTCTCCTATTCAGGTTTTGGTCCCCTGTAACACTGTTCATTCTACTTCAGGACTTCTGAACACGTGATTTTGCTTCTATGTTTTTAATGTTTTACTCCTAACTGCAAGGGATTTTAAAACACTTTTCTTAAATTTTTCTTTTTATGCATACTTTCCCAATTATATTTGCCTTTTAGTTATTGCATAATCACATATACTAGTGTGAATAATATATATGAAAATGTAAAGAGGTAACATGAGAAGGGAATTAAGAGGTACAGATAGTGGAAAATAGGTAGAAGTGATGTAACTGAATGTTAAGAGTATGTCAGGACAACATTATGGTTAGTAATATAGGGTTATAAAAGCCATTTCACAAATTATAAATTTGACTTGTTCGTATGCTGTGAGAATCTTTATGTGGGCAACATAGCCACAGCCTCTACCATGCTTTTTGGGTTGTGACGTGTATATTACATATAAAGTAAACAAAGCAAAATATTTTTCTTCACAAATCTTAAAATATGGTTTGATGACACTAAGAATGGATACATAAGGACAGAGCTGAAGTTCCTTCCCTGTAATGTTTTGTTCAACAACTTTCTACCTTCAAGGCAGGACAAGCTCTGATCTGCAGTGTCTGTTGTACAGGAATGTTGGGTGTGTTCTTTTTATTGTGATATGAAATGAACAGAAACCTGTGTGGAATGCAATTTAACATGCATACTGAATTAAAATTACATCCACCATAGAAGTAATTTTCATTGTACTTGACAAATAATAAATAGTAATTTCTAGTGTTTAACTTTTGATTAATCTCCTGTGAACCTACGGGGATAAGTAAACATTTTCTTAACAACAGCTCCCCATTTTTAATACCTATAGGGAACTTAAAGAGCAGTTTATTTCCTGGCTTGCTGCTGTTCCATTTGATTTATCCTTTATAAGTATTCATGTATTTTGAGTAAAATGAGTAATTTAAAAAAGAGGTCTGCAAACATGATGTCCTTTAATCATGGCTGACCACATCCCCTGTCATAGAAGAATGTACAAAAACTTCTGTTCAGAACAGCTGCACTTATGTTGGCTGTTTATTCCTTATAAGCTACTGTCTGTCAAGTAAGAACTGGAACTTTGTGTACAGAACTAAAGAAAAATCCTTCTGTAAATCATAAATGTAACAAATGCCAGTGTGTTTCCTGTATGAATTTTGGGGGTGCCTATAAATCCGGTGATCAATAATAATGGTAACCCTATTTGCAATAAGATCTAAGCAAACATTCATTGAACTGTATCTACATGCTCACTGCAGTCTGATTGTGGGAATCTCTTTTTGCATTGACTCATTTGTGTGCTGAGGCTCTCATATCACTCTTTGTTCAATTACAATGATATTCCTCCTTTTAGATTAAAATTTCACATTTTAAGCATAATTCACATTGTTCATTGCAAATCCTTCTCCTAACTGAAGTAAAAGCAATTCCACATTTCAGCCTACAACAGGTGTGTGTATAGGACTCACACAGTATCAGAGTTTCAGTGAAAGAAGTTAATCTGTGGTGGGATTCTTTTGTTTCTCCCTTTCTGCTCAAGTTCAGCTAAATATTGGAGCCAGGAGTCTGTGCACTAAATATGACTTTTGATCTGAAATAAAAAAAAATTATTAGGAACTTAGAAATACTGAGAAGGGAGATTCTCTTTCTTGCTGTCAGTATCTGATATATAATTCATTATAAAGTTTCCATTGTAGAAAGGAATTGCAGGTGTAACACAACATTCATTAAAATAGGGTGTTCTAGAAAATATAATTGAATGGACAAAAATATATGAATTACAATGCTATTGTACTATATATAAATAAGAAATTATTAAAGCCATCCAATAGAATTAAGTATTAGAGAGTGTATATAATATTTATACATCTCTATTATTGACCCCACACAAGTTTGCATTTGAGTTTATATTCATAAAATGAAGGTAAACAATATGTTCATACTAGCATTTGAAAACCACTTCTTATTCAGCTGACTACTCATACATGCATTCAAGTATCTTTGGATGTCCATGAAAGAATATTTCAGTGCAACATGTTATTATTACTGTCAAAAACAGTTATGAAGTACTGTACTGTCTTAATCACAAGCACAACTGAAGCACAAAACAAAAAATAAGTTATCTCAAGAGATTACAATTGAAATATAAAGAGGTGATAGTGGATATATTCAGAAAGACAGGAAAATATTAAATAAAGTCATTTTAGAAGGGTCTATGTACATTTCTGCTTTAGCTCCTCAGTGAGAGCAGGTGAGAAAACATCACATTTATTGGAAAATACAGCAAGTAAACAGTATACACCTCTGTCCTGGAAATGGGATGGGCTGCAGATGGCCTTTTGATGGTGAGAGATGATAGATAAGCAGAGAAAAATCTTTAAGTGACCTTAAATGCTGTGATGAGTAGTTTGTATAATAAGGAAGAGTTGATACTAAGATACTAAGGTAGGAGGTCAGAGCTAGTGTTTAGGAAAATACTTTGTGTTTTCAAAACAACATCCATGAATTAGAAGTAGCCCCACCTGATGTGAATAGCTAACCAACTGTTCTGTACAGAGGTTTGTCATGGCAGAATACTGCTGACAACATTCACTGCAAGTAATTCAACTGAACTTTTAACAATCACTTATAAAAGACACACATTCTCTCACATGTTCCACACGTTGAAACGGTTCATTGCAGCTGTTAATTTGTTTAGGACAGTTCTGTGAATTCAAAAAAACCCGAAAAAAACCCAACAAAAACACCAAAAAAAGAAAACCTACAAGACATATTGCAGGACTTTCTCCAAAAAAGGTCTTATGAGATTGGGGTGAGAGAAATGGTACTTCCATAAACTATTTTCAGACTTCAATTTGTCTCTACAGTGTCTATTTTCAGTCATTTCAGCATGTACTTTGTATAACCATGCAAACACACACTTCATACTCTTTAAAAAGTGTATATAGGTATTAGTATTGCCCATGATCTAAATTAGACTATGTATTTTTATTAAGCTCAAATAATACAGAGAAGAAAGTGATCTTCTGGGTTTTAACTCTTTGAAGTTGTGGTTATGTGCACACGCATGAGGTAAATAAACATCTAGTTAGCTTTAAAGGTATTGCCTCTGTTTGGTTTGAGAATGTTATAAGCCAAATTTCTATGAAGTTCAGAAATCAAAATATTATGCAGTTGTTACTCAGATACAAAAGGTAGACTTCCTCTTATGGCATATATGTATATACTTGTACAGAGTGGGGAGAGCTCACTGTAAATGTTATTTAAATTTCATTTAGAAGAGAGAGATGTATAAACAAGATGGCAGAGCTCGCTAAAAATTAAGGTTTTGGAAGTAGCTATGGTTTAGGTATTACTCAGACACAAGCATGCTTTATAGGAACCAAAATGCAGGGATTATACGCCTAAAATTAGTTTGCATATCCACAGTAATCTAAAAACAAAACCAAGATGAATTATTTGAAGAAGAGACTCTCATCTAAACTGGCATACTGCTTTTATTTTGAAACTTTTTGTCATGGGGATAATCTATGCCCTAACTTGTTCTTACATATTAGACCTGATTTATTACAGTGGAAATGTTGCTTTTAAATGTTCCTTGTTCAAATCAGTACATCAGGGCATGCTTTCAGAGTAAGGCTGACTGTTTGGCTACTCAGTCAAAATGTGTCCAAGTTATGAGAAGTTTTGCATTACTTTGAGTGTTCTGTCTACAGTCTTATCATTCAGTACTATGACCACAAATTACTTATCACAGAATAGGAGAATGTTAGGGGTTAGAAGGAACCTCTGAAGATCATCAAGTCCAACCCCCCTGCCAGAGCAGGACAAAACTAGAGCAGGTCACACAGAAATGCATCCAGACAGGTCTTGAAAGTCTTCAGAGAAGGAGACACCACAACCTCTCTGGAGAGTCTATTCCAATGCTCTACAACTCTTACAGTAAAGAAGTTCTTCCTCATACTGAGGTGGAACTTCTTGTACTGCAGCTTGAATACATTTCCCCTCATCCTTTCACAATGCACAAGTGAAAAGAGGTTGTCCCTGCCTTCTTGACACACAGCTCTTATATATTTATAGATATTAATTAGATCTCCTTTCAGGCTTCCCCTCTCCAGACTAAAAAGCCCCAGGTCTCTCAGTCTTTCCTTGTAAGGCAGGTGTTCCAGCCCCTTAATCATCCTCATAGCCCTCATGTAAGCAAATATAATAGAAACCCATGACAAAGGTAGAAAGGCATCAAAACTTGACTTTTCTTGCAGCTAGGAGGCTGAATCTGCAAGCTTTATGGATTCTAGGGGTTGCAGGGACTGTACACCGCATGGTTTGATACCTCTGAAGTAGCCAGAGATGTTGTCAACACAACTTTCAAGCAGAACTGTTTACACCTCTTCTTTCCTTAATTAACCAAAAAGAATAAATCAGTGAATGAGAGTTCTTGCCCAAAAGAATATAAGAATCACTGGATCATTTTGCAAAATATCAAATACTTTCAATAGAGGAGAGACAGGGGAGAGAAATTTGGTAATCTTGTATTGCTTATGAAATCCTGATGAAGTAGTGTGCGCCGCTTCAGTGAGACTTATTTGATACACTGAAAAAATGAATAATTCCATGTATCTGAGAAAGATAGTTCTCTGTGTGTATATATTTCCTAGGAATAGAAAACACTATCATAATATTGACATATTATGATATGTGCTTTGACAGTAAGATCTTCCATACAATACAGTTATGTGATCATTAGTTTTCTTCTTTTTATCTTTAAAAGGAGTTAGCATTGATTGTTACTGATAGTACTGATTAGTACTGATCACAGAAAAAAGTTAAATGTGTTTTTATACATATATAAACACACAAATATATGTGTACACATCTATGATTATAGGTATTTATGACAAGAACTAACCAACCAAATCACAAGAAGTTTTTTGAAAATGGCTTCCAGAGATTATTGCTACTGATATCATCCTCTGCGAGTTTATGAACTTGCTCTCTATATATGGCATCTTTGTCTTCACAAGAGGGGCTATCACATCTATGTTGTGTATTTCAAAGGGTGTTAGGGTGCACAGGCTTCAGGCAAAAATCTGCAATTTGTCAGAAGAAAGATGATGTTTATTGACGTCCTGTGTTATTTCCATGCTGCTTATTTCTTTGAGAGCATCTCTCAGTTGTTTCCAGCACTATTAGAATCCCAAGACTTCTCTGTGAACTGCACAAAAACTCTGTTTGACAGACTATTTAAAACTTTTCAAAAAACATATTTTATCTCAAAACTGTAACCCGAGGAAATGTTAGGCTGCTCCCAAAACTAATTTTACAGATCTTTATTTTTTTATTCACACCTGTGACAGGCAAAGACAGAAAGGCATGAACACATTCACATTTCCTTGTGACCTTTTTCCTGTTGGTAGTTATAGAGAGTAGAAACAATCCTCAAATTGCCATAATAAATACACCAATGTAGAGTATGGAAAGCCATCTCTGTCCAGCTTTAAGATGTAAATTGGTGTGTGTAGATAATCAGCAAATAAGGTCCTTAGTGAGATAAAAGTAAAGCCCTGCATGCATATGAAGAGAGGCCAGACAAGCTTTAGATAAGCAATTGTAGCACGATATAAGAAAAGAAAATTTAGGGAGCTTGTGAAATGCAGAGAGCAGTAAGGAAAGAGGGGGCTGCCATCCTGCATTCTGGATCTCATGTGTAGTAGCTGATTAAACTGAGGAGGGTCAGTACCCCTTCCCATATGTCATTTGACTGGCAGAATGTACATTGTGAGAATTTACAAGTGAGGATAGCTGAATGAGGTGCATGCTTACTTAAGTGTCTGTATTGGGTCTCACTGAGACGGAGTTAATTTTTCCCTTAGCAATCCTTATAGTGCTGTGCTTTATATTGAGAGCTAGAAAGGAGTTTAATGTACCAGACCTACCTACAGCCCTGGAGCTACTGCATCTCTCATGCAACCATCCTCACTGAATCTCTCATGTAACCATCTCACTGGGGTGACAGTATCTTCAGCTAAAGAAGTTAAGAAGTGCTGCAATGGATGGGAACTGCACCAGCCTTTCTGGATTCCATCTCTGTTAAATTCAAGTAAACATCTTTGACTTATTCTCCAGCTTTGGCAGTCTAAAATTGATTATCTGACTTTGCTGCTTTTGTTTTACATTCCCTTGAAGAGGCACAAGATGAGGATCCTGGAACTTGATTTTTCTGCTTAGGTGCATAGGCTCAGCTACAGAGCAAGTGGAGAAACAGGCTTTCTTTACTGTGAGTGTTACAAGAATGTGCACATCTCTAAATCTAAACAGGACACAGAGTGTTCCTCTAGTATAATTTAAAGAAGGAAAAAAAAAAAAAAACCCAAACAAAACAAACAAGCTACAAAGGTATTTCATTAGAAGAAACATGAAATATGTGATTTCTTTCAAAGTACTGATCCTAGTCATTTTTTGGAGGACAGGTTCCTCTGAGGTTTTCTTTGTTATAAAATCCCTTCTAGTCTGATTAAACGGTACTGATGTTTTAATAGTTTCTCCAAACTGTGCCAACTGATGAATGGGTGTTCACTCAAACTGCTTGACAATGTTTTCTTCAAGACAAGAAATGAAAAATAGGGTTTTCTTTTGTGGGAAGGGAATTACTTTAGACATATTATTCACTACTTGTAAGTGTCCTGTCATGCCATGTATTTGACTCACTTGTTTTTGTTGTTCCAGTCTTAACTCAGTGATTGCATTATTAAAAGTGAAATTCCTCTCTCCTGGCTGCAGCAAACTAACAAAATTACTTCTTGCCTCTCCTTTAACTGGAAGAGGGTAGTGTCAGTACCTTGACAGCCTTATCCTATGAGACAGGAGCAAAAGGAAGGCTTTGCTTAGATCATGATAGTCATTAGGAGCTGATCGTGTGTAGATTGTAGATGAGAGCTGCTTTGTTCTGAATTGTTTATCCTTGGAGCAGGTTCAGTGCAAGGAAAGAACAGATGGAGAGCTGCAAAGCAGGAAAGGTTGTAACATACAGTTTCATGTCCAGAGTTTTACCCTTTAACTATCTAAAATGCTATGAGATTATTCAGACAAACAGATAATAAGCATAACACTTGTTGTATTCATTCTCTTGCACAACTTGTGAGATTAAGGAATTGTCTTTATGTTCATTTTACAGATTTGATAAGGCTTTGTTACAAACCTGCATGCTATGAAATTCCTGGTGCCAGAGTGAATCTAAAAATGTTTCTGTTAGCAGCTGCTGTTCTTTTAGTTCTGATGGCTTAGCTGTTGGAGGTCTGTACTGTCAATAAGATTGCAGTTAAAGAAAAAAAGGAAATGAAATATTTTTTTTCAGGAAGATTACTTCTTGTTTATATATCCACATAGACAGTTATGCTGGTGTAGCAAGCACATACTACTGCTTTATACCATGAAGTTTTAGCCTAAATGCTATGCTCAGGATTACACAGGAAATATGTGTCACAACAAGAAATTAATCATAAGTCTTCAAGTTAGGCCTCATACTAAATTGTCATTTATGTTTGAGCTTCAACTAGGTAATTTCAAATGTATTTGTTGCAATTTTTTATTCAGATTTACTGCTTTACTGATAGTTGCCTTCTCACCCTACTTGTAATTTAGAGTATAATTTCAATTACCATATATATATTAAACTATTTATTGAATTGAGATTTCACAAAGGTTATTATGTAACAAATTACAGCATTTTTAGCTTTATGATATCAATTATCTTTAATCTTTGATACATTTTAACTGTCATTTGAATTGACTAAATTAAGAGATTATTGGGAAAACTGTTCTTAATCTTGAGATTTTTAACTACTTCATTCTAAAATATTCCTCTTTGAAGTTACTCAATTTGCTGTTTTAATTACTTTTTCTTTATGTTTTGGTTTGCTGTGAGAATAATTAGAAAGTGATAACAACTTTAATTGTGTTACCATTAACCACACTGATTCAGCATATTCTCATAGCATTTTAATTAAGGCAAATGCCTACTGGATCCAGAATAACATTAAACAGTGGGTTAGTTCATATGAACATATTGCTAAGCGTACAGGTTCTAAGTTGTAAATGTGGAAATATATTGTAGATCAATGGATTTTCATCTGGAATCCATCTATTTCATTAGCAACAAAAAAATTCCATTTTAAGTGAGACATCAAAGTAAATTCTTCATCTGGAAATAAAAGTTGGGGTTTTTTTTCTTTCAGGTACTAGTTCTAGCATTTGATCCTTATTTTATTTTTCACTTTAGCAAAACCCTACATCTTCAAACTAGGAAATGTGACTGTTACAAATATGTCATTGTGGAGAAAGCCAGGAAGAAATATTTGGATTTTTTTTTTTTTTGACCATCTGAATTATAGTGTTACAACACTATTTTGAAACTTGCTGAGTTACATATTTTGCTAAGAGCAAATATTTAAATTATAGACCAGAATCTGTTGCTTTATTATCATAGCCTAATAAGATGGATCACATGTTCTTATTTTTAATGTGGGCAGTGGAGAGAAAAGAAATATTTTAACTTTTTGAAATCCACATTCATCCTGTATTGGAAATGATGTTAGATTAACACAATGAAAATACAGTAAAGTTAATAGTAGCAGCACACTAGATTTAGAATTGCATTATCTTTGCAAGACCCACAGTTAAAACTCAGGGCAACCATTTTAGAGACTGTATTTCTTGAAGCTGGAGAGAGAAAAACCCTTGAAGCAAAACATTGGAAGGGCATGGTGCATACTTGCATTTGCTGCCACTTCAACCATACATTTAGCCAAAACCAAAAATGAAATTTGATAGAATTGAGAACACATTAAGGAAAATAGAATTGTTGATCTGAAATACAGCTATCACAGGCATATGTATTTTAGAAAACTGCTGTTTAGTATGTAGAATTAAAATTATTATTTTTAGTAATTTTTTTTTTCCTGCATAACTGCTAAATTCCTCATCAATTTATCCAATCATTTTGAAAAGGTAAAGAAATACAATTGATCTGACATTATAGATGGGAAAAAAATTGCAATATCTATACAGCATACATTAGAGTACTGAGAGCACCATTTTGACACTAAGTGGTATGATGATTTTTTAACTATGTAAATATATATAAAAACGCATTAATAAATATAAATACATACGTAAGTTGTGTTTGCATAAATATATAAATATAAATATATATATAAGTTTATGCAGTACTGGCACTGCACAGTAAAGTCACAAGAAGCATGTTAGTTCACTTATTGAAGGAACATTAAGTCCTTCATTCTTAATATTATGTTGGAGGATTGTTCTAGAAAAAATCAGCAAGGGGCCTTAGGAGGTCTCTAGTTTAACTTCCTGCTCAGGGTAGGTCAGTTTTGAGGTCAGACCATTGGTCAGGGCTTTATCCACTCAGGTATTGAAAGTCTCCAGTGGTGGTTGCTGTGCAGACTCCCCGGACAACCTTTTACAAAACCTGACTGTACTTATAGCGTATACATTTTCCTTGAATCTTGGACTGCACTTGAAAGCAGTGATGCATGTAGCACTACATATTTAAGTTCAAGATTTCTTGTCCTTCCCATCCCCTAAATCAGCAGTATCTTCAAATCCTTCTTCAGCGTCCTTACATGGTCCAGGTAAATTGCTCTAGCATAGTATTATGGACATAATATCTGTATTGATATTTGCCTATATAGCAGCCTAAAGAAACTCATGGTGGTGCAGCAGCAACTTACTGCTTAGTTTGCCCTTCCTGCTTGTTTTCATTCTTTTGAAAATTCAAATCAATGAATAAATTTAAAACAGATTGTAGAGTTAGCAAAATCAGAAGCCTCACTTTGCTTGAATTGCCTGTGCCTGAGTACCTCTGATCCTGTGAGTTTGTCAGTGAGATTTGTGCTGCAGGAAAGTACATAGACTTTTCAGTACTCAATTTCAGCATTTAAGTACTTTTTATATTCTTGGGAACATGGTTTTCTTTTTCTTCTTACGGGAGAAATAATTATAGTAATGCCACATGTTGTTATTACTCTGTTCATTATTGTTTAATCAGGAACATAATTCTTAGTACTGTAGGAAACAAAACATGCTTTTTTTCCATCTATAGATTAGAGTAGGAATATTTGCTATCTTTGTACTGGGGTAAGTTCATATTTTACGTTGAAAGACAAGAAGACAAAGATCGTGGCTAAGCTTCAGAGGAAAGGCAGGATGCAAAATGTGTGTTTCCTCAGATTTCTAGAGGATTACAGTAATTGCCTGTAGTGGGGCCATATTCTCAAATCACTGTTCTACTTCTAAACTGTTGTTCGTCACTCAGTGAATTTCTTTAATGAACAGGTGTAGTGGCACACAATCTTCAAGGCTAGGAATGTAAGAAGTAAAACTCTCTAGTGGAAGTATGTTTACAATTATCACTGAAGAATAATTAGGTACTTTTTGACACTTGTCATTTGTCTTGTTAGGTAAACTGTGCACTGGAAACAAGCTAGCCATTTGTAAATTTTCCAAGCTATGCAACTTCATAAAGTACAGCATTTCATCAAAGCAGATCCATTAAACTTCTGACTGGTACTCTTCTCTTGGCTTTGATTGCAGCACCACACAGAAGCACCTAGACCATCATTGCTACCCCCATCAGCTTTACCGTTGGATATATTAAACAATGCAGTTGCTGAATTTAGTACTGTGGAAGAACTTATCCGGTACCTTGAACCAGATCGGTGGCAACTGGATTTGGAAGATTTGTACAGGCCAACATGGCAGCTTCTTGGAAAGGCATATATTCATGGGAGGAAGTCAAGAGGTAAATTACTATTCTGTCTGGCCTTGTAGCTTTCTATGGGTATGTTTTCTTAAAAAAGAAACAGTAATTAAGAGCATTCCTCACCTTGAATTTTGTTTCCAAGAGAGGAATACATTAGAAAGACAGCAGAGATCATTGTTATCTATTCTCACCATCATATTATCAGAAAAAGGACAATAACTCAATTCAAATTTTAGCAGGATAAATTAGCAAGGGGGGGAATAAAAGTTACCAGCGTGCTTTTCTGTAGGGAGCCTGAGAGATCTTTATTTCCACAGAGTAGCAGGGCATCTTGGGCATCTTGACTTCATGACATAATTTAACTTTCTGAGTATCTTTATTTTATAGGGGGCAAAAACTATATTTTTTGATTAGGGTAGGTAATTTCTTAGACTTACTGTATCATATGAATGACTGGTTTATTTCCTTAGAATTGTTCCAGTCTCTACACCATATGAATTGAGAGCAATTAGAAAAATGTTTCTCTTCAGTGATACCTCATGAAGTCCCTGTGTCCATGTCCAGTTTTATCATGCAGTTGTCATCTTAATCAGATGTAAAATAAACTATGTATTTCGAGACATGTGGAGCTATTTCTTGTTCAGCAAGTCATTTACTTCTATCTACATTTGCCATTCATGAATTTTCTACTGCATATCATCCAGGTGCTGCCCACCATTTCATGTTTATATATTCTGTGTGGATGGACAGCATGCAGGCAATACTTCCCTGTCCACCATACAGCATGAAAATTAAAACATATGAGCATAAAAGAATACAGTCCTCTGTTGACAAACATAAGCTAGATTATCATCTGATCAGTAAGAAAAGGGAGGAAGCAAAAGCTTTCATAACTTAAATTTGTGTCTTTGACAGCTAATTCCTAAATCAGAGCCTAGAAATCAACCTTTCTACCCTACCTGTATTGCTACAACTATGCACACAGAACTAAATCAAGAGTCAAAGAAGAGGAAGTCTCTTTAAAAGCTTTCAGCCATCACAGAGTCACAGAATTACTGAGGCTGGAAAAGACCTCCAAGATCATCAAGTCCAGCAGCCTATGAACTAACACCACAACATTGGCTAGACCATGGCACTAAGTGCCACATCCAGCCTTTCTTTAAACACATCCAGGGACGGTGACTCCACCACCTCCCTGGGCAGCCATTCCAATGTCTGATCACCCTCTCTGTCAGGAGGTGCTTCCTTATATCCAACCTAAACCTCCCCTGGTGCAGCTTCAGGCCATGCCCCCTTGTCCTGTCACTGGTTGCCTAGGAGAAGAGCCCGAACCCCACCCGACTACAACCTCCCTTCAGGTAGTTGTAGAGAGCAACAAGGTCCCCCCGAGTCTCCTCTTCTCCAGGCTAAAGAACCCCAGTTTCCTCAGTCTCTCCTCATAAGACTTTCCTTCTAGTCCCTTCCCCAGCCTCATTGTTCTCCTCTGGACCCACTCTAGCACCTCACTATCCTTCTTGAAGTGAGGGGCCCAGAACTGTACACAGTACTCGAGGTGAGGCCTCACCAGTGCTGAGTGCAGGGGGAGAATCACATCCCTAGTCCTGCTGGCCACACTATTCCTGATACAAGGCAGGATGCCATTGGCCTTCCGGGCCACCTGAGCACACTGCTGGCTGATGTTCAACCAGTTGTCAACCAGCACTCCTGGGTGTCTCTCCACCAAACCGCTCTCCAGCCACTCCTCCCCCAGTCTGTAGAGCTGAATGGGGTTACTGTGGACAAAGGGCAGGACCCTGCACTTGGTCCTGTTGAACAATGGACCATGCCTTTCGGATTGTCATTTAACACTTTCTTAATTAGAGAGATTCAGTATTTGCTAAATGTATGCATACAGGAAGTGGTAGAAAAACAAAATGGAATTTGTGGAACTTTACATATACTAAAATGCAGATGTTGGATAACGTCTATATAGACAAAGGAACTCCTTGCAAGACATATCTTTGTGAGAAACTATCAGAGTAAATCTTTTAAAGAGTTATAATTAGATGCTGAAATGGATTTTTCTACTGAATAAATATATCACAATAATGCCACATTTATCTTTAAGAGACCATCCTCATACTGCATTACTGAGTGTGTAATGTAATAGCCTGAGGTGGAAAATACGTCCGGTTCAAATTACATAATTTTAACTGTTAGGTCTATTCAATAGAGAGGGAAAGCAAACATTCTAATTTTACCTTTTTTTTCTTTCTTTCTTTCTTGTGATTTTTTTTAATGTTATACTAGAAGGAGCATGTTTGCTGTATTTAAAAACCTTTTTAAGAAATGTTTGGGAGAAGTGCATGCCCTAAAATATTTGGTTTTTTCAAACTCTTTGATTCTATAATTAGATGTTTTATTTTTGCAATATTTCAATGTAAAGTCTGTGTAATTACTGCCCTGCTTTCATAGACAAACATCAGTTTACATCTAGATTAAATGAAACTGTAATTAAAAGTGTATGTTACTTTATGTAGAGAAGAGCATTGTTCTCTACTCCTACTTAATAATTCATATGAAAAGGACTATATTTAGACAATATAAATTCCAAGGAACTTCTGTGTCTGCTGTTTTCTCTGGGTAAAATTCTTAAAAAAACCTCTAGCTAGGAAAGAAGAAACATCAAGTTCAGAGGTTTTGATGTCTAAATATAGTCCTAAATTCATTTATAGTACTAACCATACTTTAAAAATAATATAATTTGCTGTGCAGAAAAATGATCCCATCACTTCTCACAGAAATCTAAGCATAATCTTTAGACCATATTCTGAAGTCTGCTTATCCAACCATAGTCCTTGGTAGATGCTTTTCTTGTATAGTTATGTGACCTTTTTTTGTTGATTTTTCTTTTACTCCTCATTTGGAGTTTTGTAACAGCTTTGTCCTATTGTAGGAGTTAGTCAGAAACCTCCACTCGCAGGAACATCTCCAAAGTGCTTAGGAATGAAAACCATCCTGCTGCTATCTGTGCCCACACAAAAGTGCCCCAATCAGAATTTAATTTGTTTCATTGACCAAGAGCAGCATCCACATGGAAAAATGTTTGGGAAGGAGTTCCCCATGATACACTATTCCAGAAGATGCATTCCCAGTCGCGTAACACAGTTACTTTTGGGCTGGTGTGAATGTGGATTAATTCTGTTGTATGTGCCATTGAAGGCACACTTTTGAAATAGACTTTACTGTAGACTGACCTGCATCTACATTTTTTTCTCCATTTATTTCCTTCTCCCATTATTTTTATTTTAGTGTTTACCATTCATGTACTACTGCAGAGCCTTCCATTCCTCCTGAGCTAGTGCTAGACAAAAAGAGCTTTGACTGTTATGTCAAACATGATACATGAGTGGAAGCCAAGTTGAAGGAGTGTTTAAATGTTCACATTATAACAGGTACTGTAACTCAGTGCACTTGGGAAATCCACATAACCTTTTATTGTGGTTAAGTAAACACTTTTAAGGGAATATATACATTCTCTCATCTAGCTTCATGCCCACAGTGTGTTAAAATAAATTTTGGACAGACAGATACTCTTTGAAAAAATAACAGCTTCATTCACACACTTCAAAGAAGTGATTATATAAGCACTAGATAAATTTGCCACAGACATTTTAATGAAATTGAATTACATAAGGTAGGGCAAGGGTTCATTGTGAGGTGTAATAGCAATATACCTTAGTACATTGTAAAGCATGGAAACCAACGATGACATTTTTAATATCTTCTAAAGCTTGTTGTAACAGTAAGGCACACTAAAAGATACCTGCTAAGAGCTAATTGCGTGTTTTTCCATAGAAAAATTTGAGTCTGAAGGTCTGAGTGATTCTGTTCAAATGAATTCCAATTTTGTGACAAAATATGTAACGCACTTGCTGCTCATTTTAGTGCCTTGCTCTTTTCTCTATGTTATAACTCCAGCTAGTACTGGGAAATGGAGGCATTCCTCTGTTGCTGCCAGCAGGCAGGAGGTAATGGAGAAACACGCCATGCAGGCATCTTTCTCCCTCTGGTTGGTGCGAGAGGCATCAGTGCCCAGCTTCTGTTCCCTATTCCTCATGGTGAAGGGCTGAGCAGCAGTTGTGTTCAGATGTATAAGCTCAGCTTCTTGATATTCACAGTACTAAGAATGTCAGTCTCTGTAGAAATCTACCGATAGCAAGTATTAGCAAAACTAGTATTTCTCCCATTGTGCTTTAGGCATTTTATCCTCATTCAGAGAGGTTCACTTATTATATGTATGAAAACATAGCAGGAGAAAGGAACTCCATTCCTACCCACAGTCTTTGATTAATGGAGGTAGACACATCCACCCTTTAAATGACTCAGCCTAGAGCTATTAGCTGATCAGAAGAGCTTAAATCATTTCTAATTTCTCACAGTGAATCTCTCCCCTGGAAGTTTTGTCTCTCTTTTCTACTGCTCCCTTCTCAGCTTTCTCCAAGGAATGCTCTTGCAGTGTGGGAGGCAGGCTGGCATCCTATCACAAACTTTATTGGAGTTACTACACACTCCTTGCTTTTAAACATCAGATTGTTTATTTAGGAGCCTATGTTAACCTGATAGTGATGGAATGAAGTGCCCCAGCTTGGCATTCACTGTAAGTGCAAGCAGAGAAAAGTCTTCAGTGCATTTAACTGACCTTTCACAACAATAAACCCTTACTTATGGATGCCAGTGTATGAATATGGTCTGCAAAAGAAATGTTTGAAGAAATATGGAATGGAATTGCTGCCCCTGCTCCTGGGACAGAACTAGTGAGCATTTGTACTAGATAAATACAGCTTCTAAATTATCTTTATTTCTTATGTATTTTAATAGGATTGAGAGGCATTATCTTGCCCTGATAGGCTGAAGTTCTCCTTGGTGGCTTCTAAAGACTCTTTATACAGTCAGGAGAGGGGAAAAAAAGGCATTTCTTTAGAGGGAGATTCGGATCAGGAACATATTTTACCCCTTTTTTTTTTTTTTTTGTTAAATGTACAATCTCCTAGCAATAACTATAAAGTATTTGTCAAGTAATATCAATGCACTGGGATATTTTTTTCCTAGTTTCTTCTTGATTTAGCTCAAAAGCTGTTGGTTTAAAGGTCTTTTCTGCTTAGTTCAAGACCTCTATTTCAGTCTACTTGTAGCCATATGATCACAGGGTTTTCTTTTTCTTTTTTATTTTTTTTCACCAGATAGAGTACCCCTGAGAATTAGACTTTACTTCTGTTCCTTAGTGGTGGTAGGTTTGGAGAGAAACAGTTTGGACAAAAGATCCAGATCTGGCTTTTCTGAAATAAATTAAATTACATTGCTTTTTACCAAAGTAAAAAAATTATTAATTTTTTCTCTAAACTAGTTGCATTTTTTTCAGCCTTACCTGCCTCTTTCAAGGCCTGTTATTTCTTGGCAATGCAGCTAAGGTGAATACGAAGGAGATTGTACTCTTAGAGATCTTTTCACGAGCTCGATATTCAACCATTGGCATAGTGAAACTTGAGTGATACAGCAGATCCAGTTTATAGGGAAACTCGTGCCAAATACTCTGTTTCACTTCTTGCACTTCAAATTAGATGCTTGTAAAAAGGAACTATATTTTATTTAAGACACATCAAGTGAAAATGTAACCTGGAGAAGCAACAGATATTGAATGCTTTGTATAAATGAATTAAAAATGCATTCTGAGGTTTGCAGGGCTCTTAATTGCTGTGTGTGTTTCTCCAATTCAAAACTGATATAGAACACTATATTAATGTTGTAGCAACACTAGAGTTTAGAGTATGAGTGTGAACAAAGGGAACTCTATTAGGGTTGATTTGGTAAAATATATATTGGAAAATAGTAGCCAAAGCTTAATTTGTTTAATTTGAACAAACTCTGCTAGAATTATAAAATAATCAGTGAATGTTCCTATACAATGATCATTCCATTTAGGTTTCTTGATATTCGTATAACTGTAGTATTACATGCGTGTGCTGAACCTGTGCCATCTGCAGAAAAGTGATCTTTCCTCAAGGGTTCTGTGCTGCTAAAGTTGGTTTATCACCAGTGAAGTTGGATTACAAACCAGAAAAGCACCAGTGTGTTTGTCTTTTTGCAGTGGTCGATCTCAATCTCTTAAAGGAGGAGGTGCGGCTGTATAGTTGCACTCCTCGCAACTTCTCAGTGTCACTGAGGGAGGAGCTGAAGAGAACTGACACCATCTTCTGGCCACTGTGCCTTCTGGTTAAACGCTGTGGTGGAAACTGTGCCTGTTGTCATCAAAGTTGCAATGAGTGCCAATGTGTACCAACAAAAGTCACCAAAAAATACCATGAGGTATGTACTTTTACATTTGCATGCTTGGAAATACTGAAAACCGATTAAGGAATTTATTTTAAAATGTTATGTATTGCTCTTGTAGTAAATATGGGGTTTTTACACCAATTTACTGAGGTGTTATGTAAAATAAATAAATTTTCCTTGTTGAAATACTTTTCTGTGGAACAATTTGGTCGTTCTTGAGGTATTTGTTTACTGGTGCAGTTCAAACACATCACAACCACACCTCCTTGTTCATCTTTCTCTAGTGGTAGATGTGAACATTATGACGGAACAGATATCTGTCCATTTCCATTGTTATAAATCTATAGGTTAGGTTATTTATTATAGAATTATCTAATAATTCCATTGGGTTAAATATACCATTAACCCTTGAGTAAAATTAAGTAGATCTATGAAACTGCAAGACTGTCTTTGATAAAAGCAAGTATCTGCTCAACTTATTTCAATCAATTCTGTAAAGGGCTTGAGTTGTAAGCAAAAATAATTAATGGGTGGAATAAATGAAGAAATTCAGATGAGGACAGCCTATTTGTTTTACTATGCTTCCTGTCATTTAACTGTGTTTCCAGTGCAATCTAGCTCACAATTGAGGTATGTGATGAAACACTTAGTGTTTCCTTGATTCTTGGCTTCTTCTCCTTCAGGTTCTTCAGCTGAAGCCAAGGATTGGCATCCGAGGATTGCATAAATCATTGACAGATGTACCCTTGGAACACCATGAGGAGTGTGACTGTGTGTGCAAAGGGAATACTGAAGGATAAGCATAAGAAAGGATAATTGTGCCATTTTCTTTCAAAGCACATTCAATCAATGGCTGATTCTATTATGGGGCTTGTGCATTATCTCCTTCTATAATCACAGTTTGCTTTGGGGATCTCCCATCTTCAAGATTTACAGTGAGCTCTAAAAAGAAGAGAAGCCGAACTGGGATTATACGTTGTGTGACAGCTCTGTTTGGAGGCACAGTGAAAGGATGGGAGAAAGGCATCAATGAGGAATTTGAAATATATGTATTGTTTTTGTCCCCCACAATTTTCTTGACAATACATGGATTTATAATTTAGGAATAAAAAAATTAGAAGGCTCACATCATGGAGACTTGATCCTGCTGGCTGTCTCATATCCACAGCTCCAGTACATCTGGCCTCTGGTTGAAAACACCTGAAATCTTTCTTTCTGTGTTCAACTACTCCTATGTACTCTAAATCGAAGCGTTCTCTTGTTGTATAAACTTGGGTTAAAACAGACTGTCTTGTTCTGAATAGATTTCTCTAATTCTGGTAGGAAGGACTGGATTTTGCTGTATGCTGTAGTAAAGCTCCTGCCTTTTAGAAAGAAGACTGGACAATAACATGAACTAAGGAAGTAAATTTGAAAAGAACAGAGCCTTTTTTCTTAATACTATGGCTGATGATCTTTTGTTTGTTTGTTCGTTATTTTGTATCGTGTACATTTTTATACTCTCCTTTTGACAATATAACTATTTACTTTTCTAAACTTGTTAAATATATCTATTTTTACCAAAGGTATTTAATATTCCTTTTTTTTTTTTTAATTACAACCTAGATCGACTATTTTTTAGTTTTCTGAGACTTTAAAGCCAGATTATATACACAGTTGGAGAGACTTTGCATGAAGCTCTAAGCTTGCTAGCTCCATATGAGAGACAGACATAAGTGGTTTCAGAAGCCGACTTAAAAAAATTTCCTCTCTCCTGGACGTTGTTCAGGTAGAAAAGAAATGAGCATACATAGATGCATTCTGGCTTGTTTAACTTTTTAATTTCTTTAAAGTAGGATGATCTGCAACATAAGAAGTCTGGTGGCTTGCGGCCTTCATGATGCATCATGGTCATGGGAAGTCACCCTTATTAACGCTGAAGTGTATGGTTTTCCATTGATGGTTGTAGCTGTTCAAGTACTCTTCACTCACAGGATCATAATGCTCTTCAGCACAGTTTGATGAACTATGGTTTTGTTCTTCTGTATATTATATTCTTTAACCAATACCAATTCTTTATCCCACCCTATGCAAATTGAAAAAGAAACAGTAAAGTATTTTGCTTGTAAAATGCTTTAACATTATGCCTAGTTTATTTTTTTGACTATGGGATTTGCAGTTTGTAATGAATCACCAAATAAAGTAAAAATGCTAATTTTGGGAGAATAAATGTTTCTGTGTGGTTGCATATTTGTATCTGTTCAATATAGAATAGCAAGAAAAGTTAAAGAGGGTGATTTTCTACTTACCATTTCAAAAGTCAGTTATGAAAACCAGTCTTCTGTTACCAAGAATTCCACTTGCTTTATTAATTCTGCTCTACTGTAAATCCACAAGAAGAAAATGGGGAGGGAAGGAATGTGGTCCTATTTGTATCAACATTCAAAATCATGGGGATGTGAAGCCATCAAATTGAAATATCATCTTTTATTATTGTTTCCAAGTGAAAATGAGCTCTGATGAAAAAATGGATGGTTTTGCAAGTTGGTATGACTTTCTGATATCAGTTCTGGATATTTCTCAGGTGGCTTCTTATTCTGTCTTAGCTGGTCTGTTTTGCCCCACCCTCAACCTCCTACTGAATAAAAAAACATCTGGTGTAAATGTGGCTTATAATTATCCAGTCTGAATATTAATTCTGTATCAGAAAGCAGAATTATGGTCACACAAGAAACCTGGTTTACTTGAATTTTGAGTCTTTCACCATAATAGTGAGTGTTTTGCAGGGATGTTGGGGATTTTCTTGCATTAATGTTATCCTTTTTGTGTGTGATTTAAAGAGCTTTTGAGAAGAAATTTGAGATAGAAGCAGGAAAAAAGAAGCAGAAAAAAAAAAAAAAAAGCAGATAGCCTCTGTTAGCACATGTCACCAGAAGAACTGAAAAATGTAATTCCGGTACTGAACTTTCTGCTGTAGGAAATGCAGGAGGTCCCACCCTTTCTGTAGACTTGCTAGTGGAAGAGGGCACAACATTCATTTTGGGGTAGGCATGAAGGTATCAAACAGGGGGACGCACAACTCAGTTTATTTGGGATGTTTTGAATATTGCCAGTATTTGGTCTTAAACTTTGAAAAATATACTTAATATAAAGCTTCACGAGTGCATGTAATAAATGTGTCAATTACAGCAGGTACATCAAGGGGTTATTTCACACTATACTTACATAAAACGTCACCTAACTCTACCTTTTCTAATCTGCTTAAAATTCCTCCATTGAGAGGTTTTAATTTCTCTCTCTGAAGATTTTCTTACCCAAAGATGAAAATTTTCAGTCAAGTGTTTCTGAGGAGTATTCTTGCAGCCTTGAGGTCAGCTGAGGCTTGTTATACCTACAGTTGCACATAGCGTTCACAAAATGTTCCTATGTGGGTTTTATTTCCTTATTATTAATGTTCTGTTGTTTCTAAGCAAAATGTGTGTTAAAAACTAACTGAAGATATTAATCATGGATTACTAACAAGCAAACAACACCTTTCAGTTACAGGTCATCATGGCTGAATGCCAAGGGTGCCATATATGTAGAAAAATATAGACAAAAGTGTGTAGAAAGCCTGTGATTTTCAATATGGAATAGCAGTTGCAAACGTTGATCTTACTTCTTTGTAGAGATATTTTTTAAGTTGTTGCTATTTTAAGCCATGAGTTGCTTAACTGCATTGATGTAAGCATCAGTGTTTGGGAACAAAGAGGGAAAAGACTGCTTCCAATGGACATAAGCAATGGAAGCAGTTTGAGTGGAATAAAGTAGCTTCTGTAAACAGACAAAATCCAAGTAGTGCAGGCTGCATTTTGTAGGTTTTATCATATTTCCAATAAATGGCTTCAGATAAAAGTAATTATTCCCCCCCCCAGAGGAATAGGTGGGGAGCTGCTGACTGATGGTAAGTCTTGTTTTTATTGCTTCTGTAGATATTCACATTCCTGGAACTCTCCTGTCAGCTGTGGCCAGCCTGTGGAGCAGCACCAAAACTCTTAGTCACCAAGGGCGTTAACTGCAGACTAGTTGTCTCTTAGAATATTTTAAGTTGCCTTGCTCTTTGTCTCACAGCAACTTTTCAGTAGAAAAGGAAAAAAAAAAAGTGGATGATACAACAGAGCGTGTGGAGAAGAAAGAAGCACAAAGGCTACCTTACTTAGCTACTGCATCTGCTGATGTAAGCTGTTGCACAATTTCCTTTCTAACGGAGGACTGTGTTGAAACTTATAAATTTGCAGTTTAGATAGCTGATTAAATAGTCTCATTTTGAACCAAACTCCAGAAATAAAAACTGGAACCATTTACTTTCTGTTTCATTTCTGAAGATATAGTAGTAGTGCTACTGTTAAAAGCTATTGCATAAAACCCCAAGCAGAGATGCTAAAATAATCATGACTGCAAGATTCTTCCTCAAACCTATCTCTGAAACTAAGTAGACCAACTTACTTTTCTGGCACTGTTTATCATATTGATATGAAGTTTAAATGAGTTTGAGTAAGTTTGCTCTTCATATTGTTTATTACATGGGATGCTTTATCAAACAACTTGCTTTTCAAAGTCCTTTCACGCACCTTTTAAATCCAGGGTCAATGGATTTTGTTTGTTTGCCAAAACCACAGAGTAAAAATATGGCTACTCTTTTCACTGTAATTTGGACAACTCTTTTCAGAGAAGACAGTTTACCAGTTGCCTCACTGAAACTCTCCTAGGCTGTTGAAAGAAAAATAAGTTTACAGCTCAGTCATGGGAGAAAGATGACTACTTTTTTGAAAGTGTGATTCAGAGCACATAAGCTAGGTTCCTACTCTGATGCTGTGATTCCTACATCATGCTCTCTGATGGTCTTCATTGAGCTTGTCTGTCTTCATCAAGTCTAGAAGCAAAGTCTGGCCCCCCAAGTTGAGGCAGCTTTGTTAGATGCATGAGATTAATCAATCGGAATACTTCATTTACAGGCCTGGTTTTTGAACAAAACATCTCTTTCTCAAAGAAGAGTCTCAAGAAGTTCTGCAGCCTGGAATGGTTTTCCATATAGCCAATTTGGCAAGCTTTTATTTTGCCTGATGAAGACAGAAGTGCCAGACTGACTCAAGACCTTGCTGCCTTCCTCAGATTCTGCAGTGCCGAAGACAGGTCTAAGCCAACTTGGTTCTAGTGTTTCTGCTGTTCAGAGTGAGTGACAAACCACATCTCTCATAGTAAACTTGCTTTTCTTTCACCATACAGAATCCATTTGTTTGTCTGTCTTATTTTGTGCTCCTTCAGTCATTTCTGTGGGGTGTGCCTTTGGATCTCAGACAGCACCCACAGGAAACTTATTTAGGAGAGAAGAACAGTGAAGGCCACGATGTTTAGCTTTCTTTTTTTGAAGAACAGCATCACACAGTGATCTATACAACTATATCAGCTTTGTGAATTAAAAGATAGCAAAATTAATTGCACCTCTTTGTTTCAAAGGCTTCATTTAGAAACTGATGAGAAGAAAATTTTACAGCTTTGATTTCACTCTTTTCGAAGTTTTCCACAATTTCAGAAGAGAGACTGCTTGTTCTGTATCCTTTTTGTCATAAATTGAGTAATTTTCCTCAAAAACAGTAAAATAAACATAATCCTAAGTGTTAAAAGCCTGGACACTCCACTCCCCCAAGTTCTTTCTGCCTTCAGGGTGACATCTCTTTTGTTGTGACTAATATACTCTTCAGCTAGGAAAAGTAGGTAACCTGTCTACCATGTAGCCATCTTTGTGCTTGTGTGGCTAGGCAGATTTTTGGTATTCTAGAATTACTATTCTGTGATTCTAACTTACAGAGAGGAGGTGCTAGGCAGAAATTGGCTTTTTGGGGGGCTTCACATAATTGTGAAGTTATAGCAGGCTTGATGTTGCTGAAGGTTGTATGAAATTCAGATGAACAAAATTCCATCACTGTTCTCCAGAAAGGATATGCCCCAATTGCAATGCCTCAAAAATATGTCTGTATACCTGTGACCCACTTATTTATTTTTGTGTCTCATGTTGAAGTGTTGAAAGACAATGACTGAGCTGTAAGAAAGCAACTAGAACTCTAATTCATTCAGTAAACCATAAAATCAGTCACATTCTATATTATGTTGTGTAGTTAAATCTCAGAGCTTAAGCACAGATTTCTGATACAGGCAGAAAAAGTCACCTCTTGGTTGTGAGGGTAGGATGAGAAGGCATCCTTTCTTGACTGTTTAATGGCATCTGGCTCTCTGGGGAGCAGTCTGTATGTGTTTCTGAGAGATGTGAATGTGGTCCTTGGCCACAGGATGGTTTCCACTCAGAAAACTATTTATCAATTAGGGAGAATTAAGAGTCTGTAAATAAAAAATTAAGCAAAAGGTCTGTGTTGCTTTAGACAAGATGCTCATCTAGTTCAGCGTTCCTGTCTTTATTCATGGCGATGGTCTGTGAACGTGTACAAGTACATGACACTTTCCAAATACCATAAATCAGTAGATTGAGACTGCTTTAGCCAGAGTTTGAATCAGAGGTCATAACATCCACAGCAGCAGCTGTAAAACACAACCCCTTTAAATAAATGAGTATGTCTTCTGTATGATGTGATCAGAGAGAGTTGAAATTCAGCACAGGCCCTGCCTAACATAGAGCTGGTTATCGTATGTGCCATAAACTTGGTTTCCTTTGCCCCACCTGAGCTTACTGTGTTCAAAAGGGGCAGATTAGCTGTTGCACTATCAAAAAGACAGTGGGATAATGAAGTACAAATGATTTACACAGGAAAAGCAACACACTTCTTGCATGCACTATGAGGTGTTCACTAAAAGCAGTCCTATCACACAGACTATTTACTTACTGGAAGGATAAAAAATAAGCTACTAATTGCTCTTTTACAAAGCATTATTAATGTGCTATGTATACTTTCCTTCTGTACATTTCATTACCTCTAAGGCAGTGATCAGGTTGGACAATCTTTTCTCATACATTTGACGTACTCTCATCAGTTTCAGGTAAATTACAATTTTAGCAATTTTTTGAAGTTGATTTTTTTTTCCCATTGGTAACAATAATTCAGAAAGTATTAAAGACAAACTTTAATGCATCACCATGTCTAAACAAAGATGAGTTGTTAACTCTTCAAATAAGAGAGATGAAATGATGAATGATGATCTAAACCACAATGGAAATCTGTGTCTTAGAGGAATTCCTTTCAGTCATCTTAGAAATTTTATGTTTCCAGTAGTTTAGCAGCATGACACATTAATGCTGAAGTAATATAGCTCTTTTTCTACTTGTAAAAATAATGATTTATGTTATGCAGTTCATGAAACTAAGCTAGACAGCTACTTTAGAGAAGCTGATGAGGTGTGGGCTGGATGAGCAGGCAGTGAGGTGGATTGAAAACTGGGTGAATCCTTAGGCCCAGAGGGTGGTGGTCAGTTGGACAAACTCCGGTTGGTCAGTAATTAGCGGTGTACCCCCAGGGTCAATAGTGGGTCTGATCCTGTTCAGCATCTTCATTAATGATCTGGACACTGGGACAGAGTGAGTATACCCTCAGCAAGTTTTCAGATGACACAAAACTGGAAGGAGTGACTGATAAAACATAGGATTGTACTGCTATCCAGAGGAATCTTGAGAATCTGGAGAAATGGGCTGACAGGAACCTCATAAAGTTCAACAAATGTGAGTGCAAAGTTTTACATCCGAGGAGCCCAGTAGTGATTGGCCCTTGGCCCAGTAAATGCTGAGGGCCACCCAGCTGGAAAGCAGCTTTGAAGAAAAGGACCTGGGGGACCTGGTGGACACCAAGTTGAACATGACTTAGCAATGTGCATGGATGGCAAAGAAGGCCTGGGTTGCATTAGGAGGAGTGATGCCAGCAGGTCAAGGGAGGTGAGGCTTTCTCTCTACTCAGCACTGGTGAAGCTACACCTGGAGACTGTGCAGTCTCCCTCCTTGTAAACATTCAAAAGCGGTTTTGACATGGCCTTGGGCAACTGGCTGTAGATGGCCCAGCTTGAGTAGGGGGGCTGAATCAGAAGTCCTTCCAACCTCAGCCGTTCTGTGAAGCACACACACAATTTTCGCCAACATTAAATCTATATCTCAACACTGAGATACTCAAATCATCATAGAACTAAGAATTACTAAGCACAGAGTCAAGTATTTTCTTACACCATAAAGGATATACCTAGCCATCAAAGTGCCTTGTAATGTTTATGATCTGATAGAAAAGAAATACTTTTTAGTAGGGTCTCTCCCAGAATAGCCTTCTGGGTTCATATTTGCTTTGTTAATCATTACTTTCAAGTTAAAAACTGAAGATAAGGATGTTAAATAATCGTGTTGTATGATAGGAAAAGGCCCATATCTAGGCCAATATCCTGAGTGAAATCACACCTTTATTTTTCAAGTAAGATCAAATTTCTTGTATAAGTGATAGCCTTTGAACTCTTACCAAATACTCCTCCATTTTAGTTTTGCTTTACGTAGGTTATAAGAACAGAGCCATTTTCCTCTCAAAATTGTTAATGGTACTTTGCCTTGACAAAAGGTACTTAATAAGTCCAAATAGAGATTGGGAGTTACTAGTCATATAGGGCATGACATCAGAGAAATTTTATGGCTTATCGTCCAGAGGTTGCAATGTCAGGAACAGTGCCACACAAGACAATAACCATCAGCTCACAGATAGACCAGTATGTAAATACCCACAGGATGCAGTACTGGGGATCGGTGCCCCTGGGAGTCAACTGTGGAAAGGATCCATTTCTTCAAAGACTAATTTACCCTTGTTATTCTGTTTGAGACAATATATAAAGGCAGATTATATCACCCTAGTGTTTTCCTGGACAAAAAAAAAAGGAATGAAGAGCTAGTAAAAATATCCCAATACTTATGAAAACTATTTGCCCCATGGAAATGCGAAGCAACAAATAGAGTATTTGTTTAAGCAGTGTTGCAGTTCCCCTTACACATGCTCGAGGGTGGCATTTAAATCAGCAAGGGCAGCATTCTTTCCAGTGTGAAAGCAGTGAACAAGATCCTCTGTATAAATAATTTATGCTATAAAGTACATGCATTAACAAATCACTGCTATACTAACCAAACTCAATCATGTCAGACCACTTTGTGTCTGCCTTAAATATGGTAGCTTAGTGTTCAACTATTTTAAGCAGTCTTAACAGATTTTAGACTTTGGCTGCCCTCATAGCGTCCTTGAAGATAGCTCTGTGATGTCTGCAGTGAAAAATTTCTTCTCTGTGACCTGTGGGACAGTTTTAAGCAGTGAGGTCATGAAAACACTCTTATTTAAATGCAAGAGAAGAGGCCAGACACAGATTTATTTTCAAGTTTCAGGAAAATAGCTAGAGAAATCATTCCCAATTGGCAGAAAGCAGACTCCCATTCCTCAGCTAGGATTATTTAAAACTTAAATTTCCTTTTCTCTCATAGGAAAATGTAAGACAATTAAAATAAGGATCCTATAATCTAATATTTACCTTTATTTGCTTTCATACATTCTTTTCATACATGTCCTTCTGCAATACAAGCAGTGACTATAGACTGCTGAGACTATACATTTTCTCCCTGTCTTCAAGCTGTGCTAATGGGCCCCAGAAAGTAGAAACACTCAGTCTTTCTGGATGTTTCAGATCAGTGTCAGTGTAGGTACTCAATAAAATTAGTAAGCAGAGAAGAGCAGTTAGTACAAATAAAAAAGCTCAGAATCTCTACAGATGGAAAATGAAAGAGTTAGAGGAACTTTTTTTACAGACACAAATTTAAGGTAAGCACTTAGCACCTCTTGGGAGCCACTGGGCTGTACAGTTTTTCTCTATTATTGTCTTTGAAAATATCCTCTTTGAGCAAAAGGAAAATAAGAACAGGAACATATATTTAAAAAAGGACCCTGGTGTGGGAAGACTGAAGAAACTAAGCACAAGGTGAAGCACGGTGTTTACAGAGGAAAATAGTCATGTTTGGGAACTGTTCACTGCCTTAGGAGCTCTGAAGGGCTAGGGTGTGACTCTCAATTGCAGGCAGATGAGTTGACTTTTAAACTGCTCTGAGTCTGCCTTGGCAGTGAAGATGCTGAAAAATATCGTCAGAGACCTGCTTGTTAATGGCTACCTTGACAAAGGACACTAAGGCATTTGTGACTGCCTTTTCAAGGATATGCCCTCAGGGACAGTGAGGATCTTGGCAGATGATCTGCTGAATGGCAGAGATCTGCCATTCCTTCACACCTGCATGCCAAATGTGCTGCCATGTGTCATAATTTCTTGGATATGTTGTGAAATGTAACTTCTCTCAGGCTGTAGAAGGAAACATCTCCCACACTTCTCTCTCTCCATCATTATATTGTAAAGTCATAAAGGAAGCAGAAGGTTTTGTCAGAATATTTTCATGACCTTTTTCTTCTTTTCATTGTATGTTTTACATCCTGACATCAAAAAGAGTACATCATTGGTCTGAGCAGTAGTTACTAAAGGTATGCCTCAGTTGTAATGATGGCTCGAGCTAGTGCATTTCATTTCACTTCAGTGATAGCTCCTCACTTGATGGATGTTGATTTGTCCATTGGCAATTTACTCACCAAAACCTGATTGTTTTCAAAGGCAGTGTAAAGGGACTGCAGGAGGAAGAGTGGGCAAAGCAGAGAGTGCCTGTCAGCCACTACCCACTGTTGGCAATTTCAGGCCTGGGTATGGAGGGAATGAACTCTTGAGACAGTGAAACAAAGCAGGGCTTTGATGGAACTAAGACATAGTGTGCTTCTTATGGGAGGGAAATGTTCAGACATATGCCAGGAAGGCAACCGCTTTTGGAGTTGAATGGCAAAGTTTGTAGCTAATATGTAGCTTTAAAGAAAGCAAATAAATGTTTGAATATATTGGCTATTTCCTAATTCTTGTAGTATGTCTTCTTCAACTCCAGACTCTTATTATTTTTAATTCAGTAAATCCTAAGCCTCTGCAGATAGATGAGCTACTACAGTTGCTGTTTATGTCACATGAGTACTTTGAGACTCAAGTCTAACAATTGAGAAATTAATTAAAAAGAAATCCCTATGTTGTGTACATCTCCTAGCAATTTTCTCCCACTGTGCAATCAAGAATAGCTAACTGAAAGTTTTCTGGGTTAAATTCCTTGGTGTTCCCTTAGCCTTTGTGCTTGATTTCAATTTTTACTGTGGGTGTAGTATTTTCAGTAATCGGAGGTATTATGTTTAATTTTGTACGGTTTAACCTTTTTCTTTTTATGTGAGCTCCAGCAAACTTGTTTACCAGAGGTACATACTGTGAAGTACATTTTCCTGAATTTTTCATGGGTGAAATAAATTGCTACATGTGGGAAGAACAGGAAAAATAATATGATGCATTCATTCTGCAAAGGATCTTTAAAATTATTTTCTTTTCTTTCTTTATTTAATTATTTATTGTGGAATATTCCACATTTTACCTACAGTTTGAAAACTTTTTGACACATGCGTTCTTTTTTGCCTAATACCTTTGTCCTTTTAGGAGACACTAAACCAGAACTTCAGACCATTTCCAAGTATGCTGACTGTTATTTTAGTTGTATTAGCCATATGAATATCGATTCATTCGCCCAGTAAAAACAGAAACAGATCCTCTTTGCTTCTGGGTAGGCACAAAGGCACACTGGACAACCACTGAAGGAAGGGACTATAGCTGACCCATGCACATCTTCACCTCTGGTGCATAACACCACTGAAGCAAAGTGAAGCAAAGCTTTTCAGTGGGAGAGCTGGGCTGGAGACCCCTTATCTCTGCTTTTAATGTTTTTGCTGTCCCTATATATTGACATTTTCCCTAATGTACAGATATTCAGATCATCTTATTTTCTTCTATTTTTAAGAAGTGGGTGGGGTCCCATCAGATAGCCTGTCAGTTGATCAGTTTCCCACATGGTCTTTTAGGGATGTGTCTGCAAAGTATTTAGAGCAGGAGTGCACTTTTGAAGCAGGAATGCATGTAAATACCTGAACATACAGATTATATACAGCAGATCACAGTTTGCATTGTGCTACACCTGTATAGCTCCTTAATGCATTTATATGCACAAAAGATGGAAAACTACCAGTATGAATATTTGTTACAAAGAACTCGTTTTAATGGTAATATTTTCTTGCTAGCAAGAAAAAGGAAGAATTGTCCAAATTAATACCAATCTTTGCTTAATGTACTCTCTGACAAGGTTGCAATTAGATTCTTATGAGCTGCAAGTGATTTTAAAATTGAATTTGCTTTGATGATAGAGGCATATTCTAATCTAAAATGTGGGCATATTTTGTATCTTGTACTATTCTAGAAGCATGTTTAATGAACCATCAGATAAATAGATTACATAGTAATGAATTTCCCTTTCAGTTTACATGGGAAAGTTTCTCCTTTTTTTTCAGACCAGAACACTATGTCATGCAGTACAAGGAAACAGAAATTGAGGCTGCAATTCTGAACTACAGATTCTGTGCTATTATAAGAAGGTTTAACATAATAACATCATCTCTTCCTCCCCTTCCTTCAAGTTGGTAGTCTATTGGACCGGAAATCAGCGTTATTCTCCTGCTACCACCACTGATGCTTGACGTAACACTGAGCAAGTCACTCTCCCTTTCTTAATTTATCATGCTGGATGTAGGTGATGGTACCTTCTTATTACAAGGCACTTTAAACTCTGAATATGGAATGCAAAAGCTAATTTTAAATACAACTTTATTTGTTATGAGACAGTCTGGAATTATACCATATAGATGAACCCAATGGTATACAGAATGAAAAAGAAATGGAATTGCAGAATATTTTGGCATGTAACTGCATTGCCATGTAAGGAGAGAACTGCAGTGCACCCAGGTAATTATTCCACCAAGTGCTAGGATGATGCATGTAGCATTCATAATGTTGAAATTTCTGCTTTCCACAGTAACCCAGATGTGCATTAAACCAGAAGTGTAATACTTTGTTGTTTTAGTTCGGTATTTTTAACACATCTTCATTAGTGCAACTTCCTTCCTAAATCATCAGGACTAGTGTTGTGCCATTTAAAGACTACAATGGATTCCACAATTTGTGGTTTTGTCTCTGTCTCCCCTGCTTTAGAGACAATATAGTCCACCAAAGATTGGGTTTAGGGCATGAATTACCTGGAAAGCCAGGACTTGAGGAATAATTGTTCTTCTAGTTGTGCCTTCCTTGCAGTTGTTTTTTGCCACCTATAGATAGAAGGATAATAAGGAAAACATTTTTCTGTCTACAGATTTTTTGGATGTGTGAATGTTAATGGGACTTAAACAAGTTGTTTTTACCATCTGCTTGTTGCTCATAATCCTGAAAGAAGCCAGGCCAGACATCTTTCTCCCACTTTGCCATGTATTTATTTGATATATTAGAAATCTATGTTCAGTGACAGCCATTTTAATTTTGGGATGAATTTACTAATGGAATTTATTTCTGGTTTTAATTGCATATTTTTAGACTTCTTAGTTTTTATAGACATGATAAATGCTTCTTTCTAACCTAAAACATACTATTCAAATGCTTTCCTGAATTTCTTTTTCTTCTTCCTCACTCCTCATATTGCAAGGAATCAAAACTTACACTTCTTTTGGCAGTACAAATCTAAAATCTTATCAGTAAGAATATAAAATTTGACACTGATAATCTAAATCAGTGTCATTTTAAAAAGGCCTAGATGTACACTGAGTAAATATAACATGAAATTAACAGTGTGGCTCCGGATTGGTACAAGGTTATTGAAAATCTCTGGGGTCTAGTACTGATGTTTCAAAATTTAAATGGATACTTCTCCTTATGTTTATTTCCTTATTTGTGCATTCATAGGCTTAACATTGTTCATTTAAGGTAAAAACATCCCTGGTTTCATGTGTGTCTTTTATATGAAATTAGCTCTTGTCTTTTTACCATATATTCTTGTGTATCGTATACATATTTTTATTCATTTGCTATGCCGTTATTCCTACCATGTTGGTAGTTTCATGAAAACAAAAAGCATATCAATATTAACAAAAGAATGAGTGGTAAATTACATGGAAAGTAATGTCTGAAAGATAAAAACCTTCAGTGCTGCACATTTTACACTTATACGCAGTGACAATAAGGAAAGCTGCTCCCTACCCTCAGTCTAATTACAACAGGCTTTATAGGTCTTACAGCACCTGGTTTCTTCTCTCCTTTCAAAGTTAGGATTTCTGAAGTAAATCCATGCATCCAGAAAGTATTAACTCAAAAGCTTTGAACACTTCTTTGTTCTGGTGCAACTTCAGGTTTGCTGTTGTCACAGTGAATAGAAGGCACATTAAGGCAGAACCAAGGAAGGCTGGTACATTGGCTCTCAGAGTGTTTATGCCATTTAATCTGCTTCTGCAGCTGTATGAGAACTGTTTCCTTTTTCATCTCCCACAATATCTGTAGAGCGTTATTTTTAAAATTGGGTATAAAATGTAATTTTGTAACAGACGTGGATTTGCAGAAAGAAATCCACAACAATAAACAATAAAAATCCAACCTATTCTTATCCACAGAAAGAATCTGAGTAGTGGTGCATTATGTTATAACAGGAAACAAAGTAAACAAACAAAAAAACCCAAACCAGTGTTATAAGCCTTAAAATTAAAATGCCCTGTTAAGAAAATAAACAGTTTAGTGAAAAAGCCATAAGGTCATTTTCTCTGTTTCATCTTTATTAATCAAGATCTTCGTTAATTTAAAATCAGTAATATCACTGCAACAATGTTATGCTGTGGGAGAGTAATATTTTGACTTATTCAGAAATAGTGGGGCATGAAGTATTTATAGAGACAAGTTAAAAACTCTTAAAAACAAGATTTTATAAGGGAAATGTTGACACGAGCTTAATTCTGCTGGCATAGTAAATTCCATTATAGTATTCAATATAGGAATTTCCAGTCCTTTTACAGACTATGGAGTTTCTGGAAAGCAAATGAAGTAAAGCATGACTAGACTATCACACAAACTACTCACAGTAATTACTTTTTAAAAGTGACATATGTTTTGAGAGTGTACTTTTATTTCCAGGAACCTTCTCCTTTTCTCAGGAGACATTCTCTTTTTTTTTTTTTTTTTTTTTTTCCCTTCCTTGCTTTTCCTTGAACTTAAAACTCATTGCCTAACAGAGGCATATAAAGAAAATTTCTAGATGATTTCTCTAAGTTGCAGGAGAACTAGAAATTTCAAGAACATTCAAATGATTCTGCTAAGTTAATATCATAGAATCATGGAATTAATTCCCTGAGTTGGAAGGAACCTCTAAAGGTCATGTGGTCTGACCCACCTGCAGTGAGCAGGGACATCCTCAACTAGATCATGTCACTCAGAGCCTCGTCAAGCCTGAATATGGTACCAGTCATATATTTTTTTTCCCTCACTTCACTGATGAGGCTCACATTGGTATTCAGAAAGTGATGAAAGGCAGATTCCAAAGACTGAAGTGAACCAGACCACTTTTAGAAGTTGTACAAGGCCACATTCACAAAAGGATTCAACATCATGTCCCCAGTGTTAGTTATTTGACATTATCCATCCATTTTGTGATGGTGCAAGATGGAAAAAGGCCATTTAGGTCTGATTTAGCACCTAACTGGTCATATGATGTCAGTGCAGTCGCTGGTCTGCGTCTTGAAATGGTGTAATTGCATTAATGTGACACTACATCTGAGTTTATAATGGACAGAGGCAGGACTTACAGACTAAGAACAGAGACATATTGGTATTATTTTTGACTAAAGGAGGGTTATTCAACAAAATCTTAAGAGCCTCGATCCTATGTCTTCCTAAACATGAATGGTTTCAGCTTCCTTTTCTACCTGCTTCACTGATGCTGTCCTAAATCCCCAGGCTAATAGCAAAAGTAGGGTGAAGATGCACTCTGTTATTTCAGCTGAATCTATATTCCCATTCAATTAAAGAAAAAACTCATGGGCTACATGGTAAAACTAAACACTAGAGCAATGCTAGAGCTAGGAAGATGGGAGTCCTGGATTTGGACCTTTGCCTATAGCCTTTTGTGAAATCACTCTTACCTCAATTTAGGCTGCACCTCCTGAAGAGCCCCTGTTTGTGACTCTGGTGTAGCCTGTGTGAGAGGGGCACCTGAGACTCTGACACTGTCCATGTCCCATAGACTACTCTGTAGGCTGAACCTAGGGCCTTTGCACCCAGGGGCATGCTGGAAAACTCAGGTTCTCCAGGCTCTCCCCTGCCCAAGTAGAAGGCAAGTTTCTTTCCTGTGGATTGCTCTTTTTTAATTAGGTACTGAAATTCTGCCTAGCCCATGAATTTAGGAACCCAAATACTTCTGTACACCTGAGTCTTCAGTATGTCAAAGTCTAAGGACATTCCTGAGTCAGCAAGGGTAGAAAGTTTTGAGCTGATCCCTCCAAGCCACTTTAAACCTAGAAATGGAAGTGCTAGGGAAAGCTGTGTGAAGACACTGTAGCTCATGGGAGGTGCAGTCTGAGCACATATGTAGTGCTGTATGGGAGGTAATGACTGCCATCTCTCAACTGGTTGGCTCAGAAACAAAATGGTGTGGTCTTGGTTATATTGCATCCAAGCCTCACCTGGTAAATATGTACGATGCTGTACAAATTTGTTGTGTAAGTCTCTGGAAGCTTTGAAATTTTAGGCATGTCTCAAAGTCTATTGACTTTAAATCAAATTAAGGATGGGACTTCAGTAAAATTTGGTTTGTTTTACATTGTTTTGGAAAAGAAAAGCAGTTTAATATAATCCTAGATATTTGGGGGGGGGGGGGGGGAAGAAAGGATAAAAAATCCAAAACTGAATGGCACCTTTTGATCTCAGATACGTGAGATCAGAACCAAGTTTCTAATTTTTTTTTTTTTT